>CABFVX010002324.1:0-47324 GCA_902151425.1 Timema shepardi | reverse complement strand
GGGGTACTACTTTTACACAACATCCACCAATTTAATGTTAGTTACAAGAGTGAAATTTGTTGTTCTATTTTTTTTAGGGTACAATTATTTTAAATAAATACTAAAAGGATGATATAAAGTCAAGGTCTACATATTTTCCAGAAAAAACAAGGCTTTATTACTAATCTCTTCTTCTTAATAAGGGACCAGATTTGCCCCGAAAATCACTGGGATGTGTTCTTTTATATTTCATCTCTTTTTTCTGGTAATTCTGTATGCCTTTCACTTTTTTCTTTATTTGATTTATTTTTTATACTAAATGAAAACTACCTATATCATTTAACATACACAGTTCTTCAACTGTAAAAAGATTGACACGCCAATCTACTACTATCATGGAGCCAAGATGTAAACTTCAAATAACATGGAGTCCATTTGATGGATAAGAGTGTAACTGGCATTTTTAAATTTTCAGTTTACCTTTGATTATGAAATGCAGACAAACTACTAATAAATATTAGATGTGCTACTGCCTAAGAAATTATAAATGACTGTCAATGGTTTGTTTTTAGATCACAGAATGACATATGATTTTTTTCAATTTTAAAATTTATGAATGAAATCCTTGAATTCTTAAGAATATTTGAAGATTCAGTGAAATATCAAATTTGGGATACAAACTAAAAATGTGTTCTCAAATGTTGAGCTAGAATTTCTATTAAAACTTAAATATATGAGGAAAACCATATATTAAAACTTAAATATTTCTTTTTTATGATTCAACCCCAACATAATTTTAGGAAGAACTTTACAACTAGACCCCAGACCATTGATTTAACACTTAACTAGAATTATAGCTGGGTCAAATCCACGTTTTAAGAATTTGGATTTCCAATTTACCTTCAAATCTTGGAAAAAATTACAAACGTAGGAGGAAATTTAAATATAATAGAATAATATAAAACACAAATAGTAACTAAATGTTAACATTATTTCTTTTCTAGGGATGAGTCCTTGAATCCCTCAAATCCTAGAAAAATGAATTTCTTCAGTTTTCATGCAAATTTTTTTTAGCTTTAATACAGCTTATTGGTGGTTCAGAACCCGTTAAGAACCATTTATAATCATGGGATGAACCAGACCCCATAACAGTAATTTAACACTTCACTGAATATCTGAATGCTATAATTAACGGCTTATATGAAAGAATGTTAACATTTAATTACTATTTGTATTTTATATTATGCTACTATATTTATATTTCCTTTTATGTTCATAATTTTTTCCAAGATTCAAAGGTAAATTGGTGATTCGATTTCATAAAATAGTGGCTTCAACCCACCTCTAAATATACCCCTTACTAGTATTTTCCCATTGGCAGCAGTGTAGTGTGTGAACTATGCTATTTTGTTTGGTTGTGAAAACTTTATTAGAATTTTCGTCTGTAGTTTAGTGTTCAGAGTTACTGGATAAATCCCCAATGTTTGCAGAATTTTTCTGAGAAGCAGGTGGTTTGGAATGGTGTCACAATGGTGAGGACCAATGAGGAGCTACTTGAATAAATAAGTAACAGTTCCGGTTTAAAAAATTGAGATAACAGCCAGAGGGTTTGTTTGTTCTACTGACCACATGACACCCTCTATTTGCAATTGTTGGCACTCATCAGTAACGGTGGCAGCCGCTCAGTCGGTTTAGATGGCTTGTGAGCTTATGCCATAGTGTTTTTTTTATTTGTTCCTATCACTCCTGTACCTTCTATTTTTTAATAAAATTGTGTTTTATCAAATGTCAAAAAAAATTGCTGCCTTGCTATGCACCTATCTTTTGTAGTTATTTGTACATAGGTATATTGATTGTTAAAATAAATTAGGCAACCCCATTCATATAACTCATAAAAGGGGTCTTTTAACTGTGTGTAGTGAAAAATTACTCGTGATGGGTTAATAATACTCATACTTTAGTAAGAACTCGGTAGTAAAAACAATATCCAACAGTAAGAAAAGTTAATAAAATAGCTCATAAAATACTTTTAATAAAATAGTACAATATCATAAATATTGACTGAATTTTTTTTATTTATTTAACTGTTATTTCTACCATGTTCTTGCTTTGTATGAGGTATGTAATTTAAAAAAAAAGTATTGCCAGGAAAACAATATTTATTATAATAGAATAGATTTTTGATGTATGTGTCTTCCTGTGTAATTTGTTGTATTTAAAGTTCAATATATATTGTATACAAATAATAAATTATGGATGTTAGCATTTTAATCAAATTAGAAACTTAAAGAGAAATAAAGGACGTCAAAATAACCCATTAAGATTTGGTGACTGTAGTGCTATGATATCGGTCAGAATGTGCACCCAACTAAAAAAATACTACTCGATCTTTGTAAGTATTTGTGTTTAAATGTAATTGACATAATCAAAATTGTATGGAAAAACTTTAATACCAAGTATTTTAAGACGGGTTTCCTTAAAATGTGAAGCTTTAAAAAATTTAACTTAGATTCAAGAGTAAAATTCCCGATTCGACAATTTACAAAGCTTTGCAAATATATATAATTAAAAAACTTAAATAAAATGTATATTACATTTTTTAATAGTAACTTTATCTATTAGTTTAATACAAAATATATAAATTATGTTTGGAATAGAGCATTTTTTTAAATATTTCGACTTTGGGAATGTCTTACACTATTGATTCGATTTCGAATTGAAAAAGTGGACATGGCACACTCCTACTATAAAAAGGTTATGTGAAAACTTTGGGGTGAATCTGGGATCCAATTAAATCACTTGTGTACCAGCGGTACCAATCCCAGACTCAAGGTGCTGCGGTCATCTTAACACTTGTTAAATGGATAGTGTAGGTGACAGAGAATATAGTAGTAAAAGATTCAAAAGAGAAAAAGGTGGTAATAAGAAGGAAGGGAACCCCGTTAAATAGCTTCTAGTCAATGAATGTTTAAAACAATTTACAGGGAGTAACTCTTTGATACCCCTTACCTTCTAAGCTTTCCTCAGGAGGGGAAGGGGGGGGGGACATCTGGATATCAAAGGGGTTTGTGCTATATACACTTTCATTGTTTTAAGAATATAACTTAATTCTCTTTTCAAACACACACGTTATACTTTAGTACTGAAAAAATTAAAATATTTGTATGATTATTGATCCAATAAAATGTTATTTTAGAATAAATCAACATAAGCCTACTATATCATGTTTTAATGTAAAAATGTATACATACTAATAAAATTGTATTTAATATTAAAAAGTAAATAAAATTTTATCAATTAATATCTATTATTGATTTAATTATTAGTTATTAATTCTGTAATTTAATACATATTCACAGTTCTGGCATGGTATAGATTCAAGGAAACTTTAGGCTATCATTTCATTATATATTTATTATTAGCACCGTGTCTTAATATTATAATTTTTTCTATTGTGTACTAGTCTGGTCTCTAACCATTTAAATACACTAATAGGGTATAGGAAATAGAAGAGTAAAATATAGATACATTGTAACCAAATTTGCTTGGAGTTATAGTGGGAAACATAAAAAAAAACACTCTTTGTAGACACACACCTGGATGGGATGTGATGCCTGACATCGCCATCACTGGCAAACCAGACCATACCCCAATATGATTACGAATGAACATATCCGAGAGCTAGAAAACTGCTTTGGCCAGGATGAATTTCAATGAAAGACCAAACCAGTTAGCAAATGCATTGCCTTCTATTTGTGACAATCTTAGGTACTCTCTCCCCTTATACCTCTTGTCAAGGCTATGTACATTGTACAAGTTTAGACTTTACCTCTCCCCCTATCAATACAGTGGTGATTGCTACCTGCGATAATGGTTTCAGAGAATTATAGCTTTGTTTTGTTTGTTTGCTAACTCAGTCTCACTCTTTGGATGGGTGAAGGGAAGGGGAGTGAGCTCTAGAGTGCTGATATTTCTGGCAACACTGTAGACTGATTGAGCCGCCGAAAACAAAGTGTAAATCAATTGGTTTCTTCTGATATCATAAATTAGGGGCTGGCGCTGATGCGACTTCACTTCCGACGACCAATGACCAGGCCCTTAAATTATTTATGAGCTATAGACTAACTTATTAGATCGTTACTCAAAATGAGGCGACTGAATTGTATCTCCTCAGAAGAGACTCTCTTTCGATACTTTAGACACAAACAACTAAAATGAAAATCCTGAATTATATCTCCGAAATCCTGAATTGTACCTCCTCGAAAGAGTATCTCTTCCAACACTTTACACACAAACAGTCCAAATAAAAATCTTGAATTATATCTCCGAAATCCTGAATTGTACCTCCTCGGTAGACTCGCTTCCAATACTTTAGACACAAACAACTAAAATGAAAATCCTGATTTTTATCTCTAAGTGAAGGACTCTAGTTTTAATTCTTGTGCTCATAAAGAATAAGTAAAGCGGCTTTTAGTTTGCCATGAGACTGCTAGATGGCATAAGTGACAAACTTTGATTTATGCTTGGTACAGCTCATAAATAACAGAGGGCAGCATAGGGTAAAATTAACCAAATAATTGTAAATGAAACCATTTATAGAGGATTTTTATTTCCATTTATGTTTGAAAAAATTAAAATCACATTGTAATATGTATTTTAGCATTTTAACAGAAAATACACGATTTGTGTATGTATAATTACTGTTATTGTATATTTATTTAGGCATTCTATGGAACCTTTAATATTTACATTGTTTTTAATAAATGTATAAATAATATGCCAAAAGTAAAAATTCTGGGTACTTTTACAATAAAAGATTTAAAAATAATAATTGATTTTTAGGTCGTATGCTACATATTTTTCAACCACTAGCACTAAAATTTGGAGGGAAAAAAAATGTTGAATAATTTTGCGGTAAATTAACTCATAAGAAAACATTTACTTTCATATTGAATTTGGGAAGAAGTAAAACTAATGTAATTATTTGATTTGTCAGCACTCATTGTAAATTTATATTTTAGTTTTAAATATTCACTGAGTGTGGTTTAATTAATTTTGAGATATTTTTTCCCCGTGCTTTACATTAACTATAAGACATTGATGGGTATCTTATATATCTTTCAATTTCCTGGAGTTCCATTTGAAATGTTTAGACACTTATAGTTATTTAAATTTAGTATTTTCATATGCCTGCCAAATTTCAGTTTTATACCACACTGGAATGTAGTTGTTTCTATTAGTTCTGTACACTTTGAGCCCTCCCATATATCATAATACTAAGTGAACAAAAATTTTTCCAGTGATGAACTTTGTCGTCGTTTATTAACCTATTTGGACAACACCAGTTTTAAACAATTTATAATTAGGTCAAACAATGCATGACGGCTTTATTTTAACTAAAAGGGCAAAATAAAATATATCGAAATTCTGATCCTTGTTGGCTTGTGAGGTTTAGGTCTTGTGGGGTTAAGTCTTGTGAAGTTAGGTCTTGTGAAGTTAGGTCTTGTGAAGTTAGGTCCTATAAAATTAGGTCTTGTCCCTTTAGGTCCACTGCCTGTTTGATCAGTTAAAGATACTTTAAAGTAATCTATGAAAAATAAATTTTTGGTCCCCTAGCGTATAACCCGAACGGGTAGTAAGACGCGGTGCTAAATATTATTATTATTATTATTTTGGTCCAGTGCTTTTAGGTCTAATAAAGTTAGGAACAATAAAATTAGGTGCAGTGAAGTTAGGTCTTATAATTTTAGGTCCACTGCTGCATGTCCGGGGTCTTATGAGTAAATAATATAACTTATGTATCTGTTGTTGATACGTAAGTAAATTTACATGATTCCTATACACCGAACAAAAATATTTCTATTCACGATTTTTGTACAAAAATGGTAATAATATTAGTAATATCGAAACCCCTTTAAATAGTACTATTCTAGCCACCTTATTTTTATTTAACACCTAGTTTTCCTTTCTGTACTGGCTGTTGCTGCTACAATAATTTCGCTGCAACTTCAAACCCTCTTCTAGACCGTAGACTCAGCCTCATATTGGCCATTGCTGTCAGAAATGACTTAGTTCATGTATACAGAATTCCGATCTTGGCCGTTACCACAAGCCACACCTTGGTTGCTGCCACCAACCTCACTTTGATAGGAGCAACCTGGCATACCGTGGTAGTAGCAACCTCACACAACCTACCCGTTGAAACATCGTCTTAGCTGATGCCATCAACCCCATTTTGGTAGCAATAACTGTAGAGTGTGACGTCACACTTTACGTATCACTCGCGTTGTTGTGGCAGTAGAGGGCAGGTCACACTAGAATAACCTAGATATAATTATATATTAATATATATCAAGGTTACTCTAGGCCACGCGGTCTTCCTCTCTAGCTTCCACGCGGGCAGAACGTCAGTTCAATCCACGACAGTTCAACCAAGTCAGTCAGTGAACTCAGTTCAGTCAATTCTGCTTGGATCAACAATCCGCTAGTATTCACAACTGTTTTGCACAACTGAGCTTTAAACAGTTGTGCTTGATTCACGATGTTCTGTAATTCACTTTTGGACAACTGAGCTTTAAACAGTTGTGCTCTAATTCACGATGTACAGTTATCCACTTTTGGACAAGTTAGTTTTCAAATGTTACTAAACAATTTAAAACATAAACATTAAAATAAATTCTATGAATAAAAAAATATACAGCTTTGGTTTTTAATGTGTGTCAAGTTGCACTCACCAATAAATAATAAGTTCAAGCAAACTTCGAGTTAACTTAAAAATGAAGCTACAGAGGAAGTTATACAGTGATAAGTTTTAATGAAGTCAATGGGAAACATAGAGAAGTTTCATGGTAGCAGATCTAACAAAGAGTCCTATGGCAACAAAACCAATCAAATGCCTTCAACAACCAGGGCAACATCTTAAACAAACAAGTTTGGATATTCAACGCTGCAACGAAGAGCCAAACCAATTGTCCTAGCTGTGTCTACAAGAAGTTGTCTCAATGACCACAACTCTTCACCATACTTGGAGATTCCTCTCCAACAACTTAAAAAAGCCATCATTTACCATCACAAACGTCCCTTAGAAGTCACCATGGAGCTCTACAGACAGTCAGCACAGTTCTTCAAGATGCCACCAATACAGTTATGTAGCTAAGTTGGAAAATTGACTAATTTTAGTATTCAATGACATTTTAAAGTGATGTGGTAATTTAATTAATGTATAGGGACGCGAGTAATTTGCCAGCCAAGTTGCCTGGCACTACTATGCTCTTGTTTAAACGTATACGTAAATAGCAATACATATACTATATATATATATATAATATCTATACCTTGATTTTGGTTAGAAGAACAGTAGAGAAAATTCTAATATGTTTATTTGCAGCCAACATTGATAACATTTCATTTTATTATTTGTGTTATTTTATAGTAATTGATAATATCTATCAAAAATGACAGCTACAGATCACATGACTTGATGTATGGATGTATTAAAATTGTTCTAGTAACTTTAGTAACTAACTTCTACTGTTCTTCCTACCAAAATCATACTATATATCATGTTTAAAGGGTTAATAGTATGGTTCTACTTATGTGTCTAGTTCCTTATAAATTTTCAAGTGATAATACAAAACCAAATAGAAGAGTACATGTCAAATGGGTCAGGGTGTACTAGTGCAAAACAAATAGAACATTATTTATTTACTTCAGGGAATGCCAGGCCTCCACCGTGGTTCGGATTCCATGTTAAACTGTAGTTCCTCCATTTCATCTCACAATCACCCTACCATTACACATTAGCGTAAGTGCGTATAACCCGAACGGGTAATAAGACGTGGCGCTAATAATAATAATTATTATTATTTACTACAGTGTGTTCACTACACAAAATTAAAATAAACATAGATGTTTACAGATTTGAATCCAACGAACTCCAATACAAATTGTATATTAGAGGTGTTAATCCAGGGTCTACCACAGATAAAATGCGGTCACAATTTCGAGAAATAATAGATCAGGAACAGGACGAGGGAAAATCACGAGCAGTCGTTGAGTTAATACCTGCAGATTCCATCAAAGTTCCCATTAGAGAACCAAAGTTAAATAATTTGCTAACCCAGGTTAAGGAAACTAAATTTCCCGGTTATTCTCAAACAAAGAAATTTGTGACTAAAGCTAATCATATTGAAGATAGGATACTACGTTTGAGTTGTGACAATGAGAAGTTTAAATTTAAAATAGAACAATTAAAGGCCCTTTCTCTTACAATAAATACTTTAATACACCAGGAGATTAGAAAACAAAAATATAAACCTAAAAAAGCTTAAAGGGAACAAACTGTTGTGTCGCTCGAAAATCTTAAGTATAAATCCCGAGAATCAAGTAGAACCTCCACCCAAAATAGACATAGTAGATACTATTCCTAATTCTAGGGAAAGAGACGTTACCATTCTCAAAATAGTCCAAAAATGGAACTTAAAATTAGGGAACAATTTTGATCCTGTAATCTTTCTAGAACAATTAATAGAATTAAAGGAATTGTACATATTATAGGATCTGGAACTTTTAAGAGCCCATCCTGAACTTTTAGAAGACAATAAAAGGCAATGGATTAGAAACCATTCTAATCTTTGGGATTCCCGGGATACCTTTTTAGATTGCTTTAAAACAATTCTTTTTTGTCAATTATGTTGAAAGCCTAGAAAATTAAATTAGAATGTCAAAAAAAAACCCACCATAGAGTCAGTCACTAATTACTTTATCGGAATCCAAACATTATTTAGAAGATACTGAGGATATTCAGATAAAGAGCAGTTACAGAATATTTATACTAATCTCAAAACCAGCATCAAAATATAACTATCTCTTGATAAGATTAATACTTTGTGGGAGCTTCTGAAATGCCATCACTGAAATAGAATCATATAAAAAATTAAATTCCATACCCACTAGTGTTGTTCCCATACAACAATCCATACGAGCCGACTTCAATCAAAATTAGATCCTCCCACGATACAATACTGACAACTACCGAAAGTAAAGTACTAGACAGTACGTTCCAAACAGTACAGTGAGACCTAACAATAACAATTATATTGACCAATATAGGTCCAAAACTAAAAGGTGTTACTCTTGTAATTCGCCAGAACATTTAGTATCTACCTGCTCCATTATAAATAAGGACCCTAAACATAACAAACAAACTATCTGTGCGTGGAAAAACATCTAGGTCCGCGCAAAGTGCTAGCTAAGCTTTCAAAAATATTTAGCATGTAATATTGTTGTTTTTAGAAGCTTATATAGTAAAATATAACGTACACCCATTAGTAGATACTGGATCTATCAATAACGTATGTTCTACACAGTTGTATGAAGAGTTACGTCTCTGGAATTACATTAGTTTACATCCACTTGCAAAGAAAACTTGCCAGGGATTTGGGGGCAGAGCCCCCAATTAGCAAAGCGAGTTGTTTACATATAAACCCCATTCAATTCAATGCCAGGCTGTAACACATCTGTCAACAGCTGACCTCGCTACCAGAGATAAAAAGATTTACTTGATATTGTCTCACATATTTGTGTTCTAACAACCTTACAGAGAGATGCCTTTCCTATTTCTTACATATCTTCTTCATAACCTCCTCTATTCAACAACAACAATGCTGGGTTCTTCTCACATTTTACCCCCTCTATTCCTTTTTATTGTGAATTATTTCCCAAACTACATCTCCAACAAGTAAATCATGAGTTATTCATCACCAGACACAATAAAGGGAAAGAAAGTACCCTTTTTCAAGTAACTCTAAATTGAGAGCCTATAAATCTGTTGATACCAATCTTCTTCGGATCCTAAATATCTGATGATCCCAATCTTCTTCAGAGATTATGAATCTGTTTATCTTGATTTGGTTTGAATTATATTAAATATTCATGGAGCCAAATAGAAGTTTAAATATTGCTTCTATTTTGTAAAAAAAAAAATCATGTTTAGCACAATTATTGTATAAATTTATTCAATAAATTTATAAAATGTTATATTGCAAACATGATTAGCATATTACATTTTAAGCTGACAAATAAAGTTACTATCACAACATGTAATTTAATTATTTTATGTTTTTATCATTTGAACATTAATTTGTGATAAGACCACATCCGTCCTGTAAAGCTATAATCTTAACTTTCATTATTACACTATGCTATACCTTATAAGCTATGATCATAGTTTAATCTGTCGAGGTAAGACTGTTACCCTTCATGGTAAACAAAGTGTGCACAACAGCATAGAAGGGATAACACTTTCATTTATGTGTGTTTAAGCTTTCAATATTTTTTATTGTCAAAGAAGGAAATTTTACCTCGAATAGAAGTCAAAAGTGACAAATATTTGAAGCAGAATATAAGTTTTTAAAGCTTAGTTAACCCCTAATGAGTAGCATACCTTTTTTATTTAATAAATTTATCAATGGAGTTATGTTAATGAGTATTTGTAAGGAAAAGGGTGTAATTTTGTATATATATATAAATAATTATTTCTCAGGGATTTAAAAAATATTTTGTCTAAACATTAAATGTGCTAATCTCAAACAAAAGAGACCTGATAGGATATTATGACCACGACACAAAACGAATTTGTGACCATTAGCAAAGAGACGCTAGACTTTGCATCAAAAGTTAATATGGCTGACCACGTTGCAAATGCAAAGTCCTTGCGAGCGTAAATATTCTCCTGGTAGAGTGATGCTAACTAAGTTGCACAGACATTTTACTTGTCCTTTAGTTTGCGTAACGAGGTTATGTTTGCAAGGTTTTGTAATTTATTAGGTGTTTTGTATTACCTGATTTAAACTTGCTATCTCATTAGCCCAACATAATAATCTCAAAACATGTTTGTGTGCCTTTAACATAATCTAACTTTAAATAGGTCTATATCATAATGTAGGCCAAGCGGGGATAGTACGCTTACAATGAATGTTAAAAGAATATTTTCTTTGAAACATAACACTATCAAAATGTATTACTATTCACCATCAGCACACTGATAATTGGGACATTCCAATATTAAGATCAATTTGTAGGTTTTACAGTAGGTGGAGGTTAGTTAGGCTTCAACATATTTGGGGTGTTAATAGTATGTTCACCCACCTCATGGGGCAACATTGACCAATACGTTAGTATCTTTGGTCTAATTTTTCAATGGTGGGGAGGTTGGTATTTGAATCCTATTGGGGTGTGATGAGTGGTTTTATTTTTCTAAAGGTTTTCCCACTTTCCATCTACACAAATTCGAATTCTATAACTAAACCTTTATCATCTATATTATATTAGGGTAAAACACATGGACTGACTAGTTGACAAGACAATATAAAGGTAAGCCTAATCTGTTTAAGATGCCTCAACAAGACTTTAATAATGTGAGCTTAATTAAACTAAATCTTACATACATACAGTAGTAATTACTATCCACATTAATGTGTGTTGTAGGCCTCTGAACTATTGCAGCCAAGATTGGAAATAATCAAAATAGGTCCTAGTTTAATGTTTACATGTGGTTTGGTTTAAGCATAGGTCTTTTATTCATAAAAGGTTTACTAAATTTATCTGAAACCGATAATTAGTAGTTAGACCCAGTTATCTTGAAGTGAATAAATTGCAAAAACCTCATTATACAGAAATATAATATCCTTAAATTCTTAATCACTTAACTAAAGTATCAAGAATTCCCTTTAAATAAAATATGTATTTTTTAACCATTTAAAACACCCTCTCGTTTACTTAATTGTTATCTTAGTAGCACGACTGGATATAAACGCCCATTGTTTAGACATTAAGTTGTCGGAAATATTCAGTGTGAACACTATTTTTGGGAGTTCTTGAACGGTTTTATCAACTTTAAATAACTAGTTTTATTTTCTAAGATCTTCACACAACATACTACACTTATTCCAGTATCAACACAAATATATAATATATTAAGAATAAAGCATTGGGCCATAAAGTATACATATTACAAAAAATTGGCCATTTTCTCATACTAATTCATTTCCCAATGTGACATTACTATTTGAATGCATAGTTGACATTATAATTTTTTGACTAAAATATGTTGTGTGTATTGATTAATGTAGGCCTTGTATTTTTTCATTTCAAACCGTAGGCAAACAAAACTATGCAAGAAATTCATTAAATTAAGCTAAGTTAGATCTTAATTGCAAATAATGTGACTTGTGATCAGATTTCTGGGAAAATAAAAATAGATGAATAATGTTCAGTCATGAATACCAGCATTTCTGAAATAAATTTACCTAATTTATAGCCTCTAACCTCTTTTAAGTTGACATTATTTGGAAAATAGTTACCAAATGTTAATGCAAACTGATTTTATTCTGTGTGTTGACGCTAGAAGCAAAGCCGAAGTTAAAACTAGCTGACGATACAAAGTTCGGTGGTCATAATAACCCAAATGCTATCTTTCCCTCGAAAGTGAAGCTAACTAGTGGTAGCAACTAACTTTGCGTTGAATGGTCATAATAGCCCTGCAGAATGATCAATTATTGTTATTACTATTAGTTAACCTCAATAAAAGATAATACTGAAGTAAATAGAGTAAACTTAATTTCCTTGTACCAATGTTGGTGGAAACGGGGTCAAGGCATCACTCGCACAGTAGGATGGAGTACGGGTGATGGGAAGATTGCTGTTGGAATCCCAGTGGGGTGTACTTGAACCTTTTTTCCTAAATGGTTTGACCTGCCTTATCCCTACCTCATCATCATAATCCGACGTTTCCACCTCTGCGGGTCATTTGGCACATCCTCTTTCATTCCTGTCGATCTATCTAAACTTCTCCGTAAGCCACACGTCTCCAGTCCTGTCCTTTAGTTTACATGTCCTTCTGCTCTTGGTCCATCTATCTTGTTCGTGGTCTTCCAATAGGTCTTCTACCCTTCTCATTAGTAGATCAAACTGACAGATAGTAAGATGCGGTGAATAGAACATAATGATTTTTTTTTCTGTAGGATGCCTTGTGTTTCTACAACTTTGAACACTAATGTATCAACACATTATTTATAAAGATCATATCGACTAGTATTATTCAATTATCTACAAAATTTTAGTTGTGGAGCATCCATGCATGTAAAATCCCCGAAATTCTGACTCCCATGGGCTCTGAAATAATTCCCTGACTTACTACAATCATCTTCTTTGTCTTTCTTGTGTTCTTTAAACTACTTTCTCACAGGTGCTTGGCAAGAGGAAGATAGTGGTTCAATGGTAACTTTAAAACATATTAGAAAATAATAATACGTTGCTGCCAATGATGACAAAATGTACCTCTTATTTTTATGATTATTTTTAATGCAAGGTGTGGGGGATTTAACCATTTCTTCAGATTGTTTTGTTTTAAAATTGAATTTCAAATGATTGCTAAGAACAAATTGCACAATATTAGACAGTTATTACTGTATCTTTGTTCATGAAAATAAAATAAAATATATTTGCACATATAACTATACATAACTAATCACTCTGTTCCCTTATGGGGTAGGCAAGAAATTTTTTCTCCTGACAAACTCACGCTTCACATCCATAAAACAATGTTGGCTTCAACACTTTTAAATAGCACCACCTTTGCCTCGTTCAATACTACTATATTATTTGGAATAGTCCACATACATCCAACAGGTCTACGAGATGCATTATCATGTCTGTCAATTTCACCATTTAATCATCCATTTTTACAGAACATTCTGCCCAAATACACCAAATCATTCACGTCTTCTAACAGTTTTCCATTTATACTAAGCTGGTAATCATTTCCTGATCCATCCTTATCAATTACCATCACCTTAGTTTTGGAGACCATTTTATACATTCTGTCGCCATATTAAAACAATTTAAAACATTCTGCAAGTCACTTTCATTCTGTGTATATTGTTTAAAAATGAGGTGGCCCAATGGCTAGATAATTTTATTATAAAGTAAAGTGATACAACTAAAGAAAAAGGAAAAATGTGGGAAGAGTCCAATGCACAAAGGTGACATCTTCTTCCTTTCTTCTGTCTTCTATAGTAGAAGTAGTCACACACACATTTTAACACAAATATCATAATATTTCGGCATTGTTGCCTTTATCAAACACGAAGAAAGTACATAGTACACAAACAATGGATTACTCCATTGAGTAATCCATTGTATGTGTACTATGTACTTTCTTCTTCTTTGTGTTAAAATGTGTGTGTGACTACTTCTACTATAGAAGACAGAAGAAAGGAAGAAGTTACCTTTGTGCATTGGACTCTTCCCACATTTTTCCTCTTTCCCTAGGTGGGCTTTCTTCATCAAATTTACTCTTAATAATTTATTTTTCCTTTTTCTTTAGTTTTATCACTTTCCTTTATTATAAAATTCTGTGTATACTGTAACAGCACTCTCACATTCCAATTGCTCATTTGTACACCAACTGCGTCCTCAAAAGCATCCCTCATACACTTATCCATGAACACATTAAACAATTATGGAGACATAACACAACATCGTCTAACATCATGTTCAATGTCAAACTATCCACTCAAAGCTCCATCAACCCTAATGCGCACTTTACCTCCATCATACACCGTCACAATTGCATTTCCTAATCATGTATCAGTACCATACTCTCTCAAAATATTCCATAGCATATTCCTATTCACCCGATCGATCGTAAGCTTTCTCCAGATCAACCAATGCACAATACACTTTCTTCCTTACTGCTATACATTTCTCAATTACTTGTTGCAATGCAAATATCTGATCCATACAATCACTACTTGTCATGGAACCCCATTGCACACCCAAATCATGTCTGCAGTTTTTTTACACAGCCTCTCAATTAAAACTCTCCCAAAAACTTTGCCTGGAGTACTCAACACTCTAATTTCTCTTATATTCACTCTTACTGCCCTTTTCTTTGTATAAAGGAACAGTTACGGCATTCTTCCAGTAATTAGGAATATTCGAAATCTCAGGACACACATTGAACAACTCATAATTTGTCAAGTAATACCATGCTCCCGCGCTTAAGCATTTCACTTGTGATCCCATCTACGCACAAAGCTTCGACATTCTTTAACACCTCAGCCTCGTTAATGCTCTCAATGATTAGAACATTTTTCATATTTTATACTACTTTATTTACGTTTTCGCCATACACTTTCTCAAAATACTCATTCCATCACTATTTTATATTGCTTTTATCCCAGATCATCTAACCACGTCTATTCTGAATGCCATAGGTATTTCCTTGTACTCCTTGTTTTGTTTATTTAACCACTTCCTGAATATCCTATTTCATTCAAAGTCATTCTGCATTCTTTCACCTTCTTTTAATCTCCTTTGTTCTTAAATCTTCTTTAATACTTTCTTTGTATTCATATTTTTCTCTTTGTATATGTCCCACAACCTCTTATATTCTGTTTCACTCTTCATAGCAATTATTTGTTTGAATGCTCCTTTCTTTTCTCTCACTTGTTCATTCAACCATGTTTTCCCACCACCCCACACATCTTTCGCATGTTCAACTACAGCTTCTTTTTAGTCTGATATATTGCATTATTAAGTACACATATTCATACATTAAGCCTGATAAACACATATAGTACTATAAAAACCTATTAGATTAAGTATCTTAAATATAAGTCATTGTTGAAACAAATTTAACTTGCTTAGCAAAAATTTAAATAGCTAACTAACACAATTACTATACAAACACCGCCAATTATAGCTTTAATCAAAATACATTATTACCCTGTTTCATGCTACAATAATTAGTAGTATTTCACTATTTTCATGTTATACAAATTTTATACAGATAAATACAAAATGGAATGACAAAAATAGGATTTAAGAAAATTACCTTTTTGTGTTTTTGACATTTTAGGAATGTGTCAGAATTGCATTAATCGTATTGATCATGGTTAATTACAAAACTTTTTAAACAGTGCCAAGACATGGTAAAAATGGTCTTCACCTTACAATTATAAGAAAAAACAATGATAATTAATGTAATTAATACAGTAGTTACTATCATTTAAATATTAATATCAATTTAGTTTTTAATACTTATGGAATAACTCAAGTCATGAAAACAGCAATGGCTGTAATATAAATAGATACAAAGCAAACTGATAGGACAAATAAAAAAGTATAAAAAATGTTTTATTTATAACACACTGCACTTTAATTGTTCTCAGGTGTCAAATTGTTATTATTCCGTTAGTTAACCAAAATTCGCCGAAACCTATTACAGACAAATTTTTTACAACTCGTCCTTCTTCTTAATACTGGCATCTTCAACTGATTTCATGAAAGCTGTTATGTCCTCCGCAGTGCGAGGTTTCTCATACTCTGAGGTAAACTTACCCTTATTAAATAGTTTTAGTGTTGGGAAGGCTTGTATCTTGTAGCGTTCTGTCACGCGAGGATTTACCGTCGAGTCGACTGCGGCGAGATAGCTGGGAGACTTGTCTTTGTGCAGTTTCAGGGCTGCCTCTGAGTAGGCCGGTTTCATCTTCTTACAGTGACCACACCCTTAAAATAAATAATATTATTTATCTGATAGTATTATTATTATTATTATTAGCACCGCGTCTTACTAGCCGTTCGGGTTATATGCACTTATGCTAATGTGTAATGGTAGGGTGATTGTGAGATGAAATGGAGGTACCTACAGTTTAACGAGGAATCCGAACCATGGTGGAGGCCTGGCATTCCCCACATTCACAAGATGTCTTGTCAGAGGTGAAGGAAGAGTTTGGTGATCAGATAAATCTGTGCCTGGACCGAGGATTGAACCCCGCCGCCAGCACAGAAGTCCGACACCTTACCCCTAGACCACCAGGTCACCCATCTGATAGTTAGTTATAACTTAATAATTAACAAAAACAAAAAATATATATAGTTTGTATGTATTTGTCATCTTATAATTGGTTAAATTATAGGATTGATGTAAAAAAAAACTTAAAAACTCATGTGTGGGAAAGGATGATAAAGATCAGAAAGAAAACCAAGCAACAGCATGGAAACGTTGTTTCTGTAAATAAAGTGGGCTACCCTTCATATTTAACATGTGTCCCCTAGCTCTTAGTTGTTAAAATAGGCCTAATTTATTTTTTTACAGAAATACTGGCTTACACTAACACCTTCTGATGATACAGAAATGAATTACCTAACTGACTTGTTTTTGATACATTAGCTCATAACGTTTTAAAGAGATGGAAACTATTAAAACATTTTATCTATGTTATTTAAAATAAAAGGGTAGCTCAATAGTAGCACTTAAGATTGAAAGTATATTGGAATAAACTTTCTAAATGTAAAGAAAACTAACCACTTGATTAATTATAGAAATATTATATAATGAAGTGCCCATGACTTACATGGAGCATAGAACATGACGAGCACCGGGTTTCCCTCACCGATAACTTTGTCAAAGGAGTCATCATTCAAGTGAACCACGTGCTCCGCCCCTGGGAAAGTGCCCCATTCTTGAGCGGGCGGTTTATCGGCAGCCTCTACAGTACTGGTGTTTATCATACCAGCCAGCGGATTTAGAGGGTCTAACATGAAGTTTACCAGATCTGCCTTCTGTGAAAAAATGAAGACTAAATATTATACGGATGACACAACCTTCCCTCAAACAGGCTAGCTTCCACGAAACTGGTGCTCACAACAAAAAGTGTGTATTAATTATAACTCCCGACATATAATTTATAAAATGTGGCTCAAAACATAATGTATCATATTGAAAATATAATTGTACATAGGGGAGTGGAAGATCTGTGTATTTGAAAATTGTACCCCCCCAAAAATAATATCAGCTTTTGACAGGAATGTGGAGAGTTAACGTGACACAATTAATATTTTAGTGCTTATGTTGTTGGTGGTATAAATTCACAATTCAAGTACATTAAAGTATTCACATCATGTATGGTACAATACATCAGTAGGCCCTATTAAATTATTATATTTAATTAGATGTCCAAGTTTTTTTTTTACATTCGTTACTTTTCCCAGCCTGTGGTCCGGGTCAGTTGTTTTATTCAAGCCATATATTTTTCACTACCAGCTGGCTAGGCCTGTTGTAGTTCTATATGCCTTATAATTTAACTTAAGATTAACGGGCACAATATCCAGTCCCAAGCCGTCAATTTATCAATGTGAAAGGGTAAACCCATATTATCATTAATGATACATTTTCGGCAATGCCGAGAATTGAACCGGGGACTCTTAGATCAGTAAGAAGACACGTTACCGACTGAGCGTGTCTTAGCTTATTTATATTTATAGATTATAGTAATAATGAAAACAGTCAAACAAGTGTTGAACCTTTAAACAATGACTAATGTTGATAATGATTGAAGGGGGAAAAGATAATAGCAGTATGGGAGTAATACAATCAAGAACTGTATGATAAGGACAACAGACCAGAAGATATGAAGCTAGAATAAGAAATAGTGGAGGATGAAATGTGTCTAATATAAATCTGAGTGAAGAAGAAAAAGCCATAAAGGATATGACTAGAAGAAATGGTAAACTCGATATACAAGACAGGCAAATGACCCAAAGAATTTGAAGAAAAATAGTTCCAAGAAATGCAGTGAATACAGGTCCATAAGTTTGATATCACATGTGGCAAAGATAGTGGCTGGAATACACAGCAAGCAGCTAAGGTAAAATTAACCAGAGATTCTATTGGAATATGAAGGAAATTGATAATAATAATAATAATATTTAGCACCGCGTCTTACTACCCGTTCAGGTTATACGCTTTAAGTACTAATTACTCTAATGGATTAGGAATTGGGAAGGTTTAATTAGAGGAAGTGAACCCGCATTTGCGTGGAGGGAGAGTGGAAAACCATTCAGAAAAAACCACCCCCAGTTCACCCGACCGAGATTCGAACCTCGATCTCCCCGTCCTCAGCAGTCGAGCTCAACACGACAAGTGCGTTAGCCAACTACGCCACAAATTGAAAAGAATCCTAGATATTAAGGAAGAAGTATAGCATGAAAATATGTAGAGATGTAAGGCAGGGGGGGCTGCTTTCACCAATTATTTTCAAAATGTATGGAGAATGACTAAAGAGGAAAGCTTTGGAAGGATCTGGAGATTACAAAATAGATATGATAAGTACAGTGACCTATACAGATGGCTTGATAGTACTGGCAAAGGAGGAAGAAGAGCTTCAAGCTATTATGGACAAACTAGCTGAAACTGGAAAAGAGTATGGAATGGAAATTAACATCGAGAAGTCGGAGCTAACGAGGATATTACAGAGAAAAGAACCTGTGAACATCGCGATGGGAAATCAGCAGCTGGAGAAGGTGGAATATTTGAAATATCTTTGAAGTTTAACTGCGACAGATGTACAGTGTATTAGGGTAATAAGGTCAAAAATAACAATGGCCAAGACTGCTTTCGACAAGAGGGTGCTTCTGAAACTGAGACATGGTGATGGAGGAGAAGAGAGAGAGAGGACAGATTATCTGATAAATGAGGAAATTATAAAGAAATAAATAAAAAATAACCGCTACATAGGTGATTCTACAGATAAAGGCTAACTGGATGGATTACATTATGAGAATAAATGGCTTATTGAATGATGTCATAAAAGGCTAGGTAAAGAGGAGAAGTGATCCAAGAAGACAATTAATGAAACTGAATGATAATCTCAAACAAGTTAAGTGTAAGAAGTTTAAGGACACAAAAAAAAAGTTGATGATAGGACACCCTGGAGGAGTCAATTCAGACAAGACAATAGACCTTTCGAAAAATAAAACAGCTAATAAAAGTAAAAATAGATTTAACTAATCAATGCATGTACTTTTTTTACATTTAAATATAATATTAGCCAAATAGACAAGCCCTTTATATGACTATTATATTTGTGTGCAATGATGAATTATTTTTACAATTTTACAATAATTAATCATGGCAGGTAGAGCCGTCTTAGTTTTCCGTTTTATTGATTTGTTAGTTCCTGTTAGTAAAAATTATGTCTGCTGACATTTATTTGAAAAAATTCCTTTTGAAGAAGAAGAAAAAAAACTCAACACTGGTAATGACAGTATTTATGAATGATTGGAGATTTACCATGATAAAGAAAATTAAAATAAAATTAGGCAAATTGATCATCATTGTTGAATTAATCAACACTGCTTCAATCAAACAATGTATTACCTATCATTCTCTTAAGTTGTCATGTTTATGTTAAACAAACAAAAATGGTTGATTTTATAATAATTAGAACTCATCATAAAATGGCATAGCAAAACAATTGGTAATTTATTTCACATCAAAAGTAATAAAATATAAAATTAAATTTTAAAATAATTTAATACCTGTAACTAATAAACCTAAATAAATTGAATTTGAAAGTGTTATAGCTAAGATTTGTACCTTATTTTGTAACATTGTGAAAATTGAATTCATTTTTATTAAATATGTGGTTCTAAATTTTGATGAAATCATAAGAAATTAGCATCAAGTTTTCATTGAATATTGTATTATGTGATTATTTTGGTTGATTATTATAGTGATTGAAAGCATACCTGTTAACATAAAACTGTATTTCCATAGTGAACTATACTTGCATTTGTTGCAATAGTACAACAATTTAAATCACAACAAATTAACTTCAAAATTAAAGTTGGTAATAGAGTTCTCTCAAGAATCTTGGAGAATATTAAGGAATGATACACTTCTTAGAAGATAATTTTTGTTTTTGACATAAAACAATAAAACAGTTAGCTGTGGTTTTAATATAAACAAAAAAAAAAGGTGAATAAACAATATTAAGAAGTTTATTTTGTATTAGAGAATAAAAAATGTACTCCCCAAAACAATAAAAGAACGTATACATTTATAAAGGGATGGAGATGTCCTGACATATCACAAAAAAGTATTTTATTTTGAAATAGATAATAAATATGTATTATTATAAACTAAACCAACCTAACAAATCCTAACCTTCTATACAGCAAAATAATATTTTTCAAGATTTTTGTCCTAAAATATTGTATTCACTAACACTCCAACCTATTACATTACTTCTCATTAAAACATTTCCAAAAATATTAAATGGTTTAATTTAATAGAATTACCACTTCCAGCTTAAAAGAAATGTTTATTTACCCACACACGGAAGGTTAGGTTGGGATATTTTGAAATAATAGTCCGATACCTTAGTCAGTCAATAGCGTATCTGTCTACTGAGTTAAAGGTCTCGGGTTTGATTCCCGGCATGTGTGAAAAATTTATCAGGTACTAATGGCTCATCCTTGTTAAGCTCTACCCTTTGTTACCCTTTGTTCGGTTGCTAGGAAGGGGGTGCCATGGGAAATGAAGGGGTGGGGAGAGGCGTTTTTTTATGAAAATAGAAAGGTTAGAAAGTGAGACAGCTTGTTTGAGTGAGAGAGAGGAAATATGACAGAGGGGAGGTCGACCAGCAAACAGATATCTGAACTATTTGAGAAAGATTCAAGGGAAGCTGAAACTGGGGAAGATTCCAAGGAAAGTTGAAAATGGGGAAGATTCCAAGGAAAGTTGAAAATGGGGAAGATTCCAAAGGAAGCTGAAAATGGGGAAGATTCCAAAGGAAGCTGAAAATGGGGAAGATTCCAAAGGAAGCTGAAGGTGGGGAAGATTCCAAAGGAAGCTGAAGGTGGGGAAGATTCCAAGGGAAGCTGAAGGTGGGGAAGATTCCAAAGGAAGCTGAAGGTGGGGAAGATTCCAAGGGAAGCTGAGGGTGGGGAAGATTCCAAAGGAAGCTGAAAGTGGGGAAGATTCCAAGGGAAGCTGAAGGTGGGGAGGATTCCAAAGGAAGCTGAAGGTGGGGAAGATTCCAAAGGAAGCTGAAGGTGGGGAAGATTCCAAAGGAAGCTGAACGTGGGGAAGATTCCAAGGGAAGCTAAACGCGGGGAAGATTCCAAGGGAAGCTGAACGCGGGGAAGATTCCAAAGGAAGCTGAACGCGGGGAAGATTCCAAGAAAAGCTGAACGCGGGGAAGATTCCTAAAGGAAGCTGAACGCGGGGAAGATTCCAAAGGAAGCTGAACGCGGGGAAGATTCCAAAGGAAGCTGAACGCGGGGAAGATTCCAAGGGAGTCTGAAGGTGGGGAAGATTCCAAAGGAAGCTGAACGCGGGGAAGATTCCAAGGGAAGCTGAACGCGGGGAAGATTCCAAAGGAAGCTGAAGGCGGGGAAGATTCCAAAGGAAGCCGAAAGTGGGGAAGATTCCAAAGGAAGCTGAAAGTGGGGAAGATTCCAAGGGAAGCTGAAGGTGGGGAAGATTCCAAAGGAAGCTGAAAGTGGGGAAGATTCCAAGGGAAGCTGAAGGTGGGGAAGATTGCAAGGGAAGCTGAAGGTGGGGAAGATTGCAAGGGAAGCTGAAGGTGGGGAAGCTGAAAATGGGGAAGATTCCAAGGGAAGCTGAAGGTGGGGAAGATTGCAAGGGAAGCTGAAAATGGGGAAGATTCCAAAGGAAGCTGAAAGTGGGGAAGATTCCAAAGGAAGCTGAAAGTGGGGAAGATTCCAAGGGAAGCTGAACGTGGGGAAGATTCCAAGGGAAGCTGAAGGTGGGGAAGATTCCAAGGGAAGCTGAAGGTGGGGAAGATTCCAAAGGAAGCTGAACGTGGGGAAGATTCCAAAGGAAGCTGAACGTGGGGAAGATTCCAAGGGAAGCTGAACGCGGGGAAGCTTCCAAAGGAAGCTGAAGGTGGGGAAGATTCCAAGGGAAGCTGAAAGTGGGGAAGATTCCAAGGGAAGCTGAAGGTGGGGAAGATTGCAAGGGAAGCTGAAAATGGGGAAGATTCCAAGGAAAGCTGAAACTGGGGAAGATTCCAAGGAAAGCTGAAACTGGGGAAGATTCCAAGGGAAGCTGAAACTGGGGAAGATTCCAAGGGAAGCTGAAGGTGGGGAAGATTCCAAGGGAAGCTAGAACTGGAGAACTATCAAATGTTTCAATACCTACTGCATCATAGATTCAGGACTTCTCTTGATTTTAAAACTTGAATTCAACTATGATACTTAAAACATTATTTAAAAATCAATTATGTTTATTTAAATTACATTTAATTTATTGAAAAAAATATTTCTTCCTGTTTTTAGTCTAAAACTAATTTATTTTCCTTAATATTCTATGCATGGATTTCAAAATAAAATTCCCATATAAAATCTATCACAAACTTAACCAATAATATTTAAAACGTGTTAGGGTCAATGACAAAGTTAATTATAATTAAATTATATCTAAAGTTTTAATTTAAATTTGTATAAGCAAACCTACTATGTTGAACAAAATAAAAATTTACAAATGTAAACACTTGTTTTTAATATTAATACTGCACCTTTTCAACATTTAAAATTAAGTAAACTAAATGATCAGCCTAGTTGGCATTTACGTGATCAGCCCAATCCTAGTATTAATGATAATTTTTATCAACAAATAAACAGTGGCATCTAAGGTATTAGACAAGCTTTACAAAAAGTCATCATTGATAGACTTATTTTTAAGGGTTTTAAAATAGTATAATATCATTGTTTGTTAAACGCTGAAATCTGTTAATAATGGTCTTTAATTTAACTTGCAGCTAGTACCCCTCACTCTTGTGTTCCCCTGATTATGAAAATTAAGACTTTTTTTTTATCGCCGTGTCTTACCTCTCATTTGGGTTGTAAACAATTACAATAATTACACTTATGTGCTAGAGATGTGGAGGGTTGAGTTTAGAGGAAGTGTATATACATTTGAGAGCGTTGAAAAATTTAGGGAAAAAAATAATTAGAACACTTGATCAGGATTTTAGCCTTTATCTCCCCATCTTTGGCTGTCAAGTCTATTGCGAGAATCATGCCTTATACAAGAGGTAGGCAACATATTTTTCAATATAGCCACAGTTGTGGAGAATGAGAAGTGAAATTCTTCACACCATATAAAAATTGAAAGATTATTATTATTAGCACCGCGTCTTACTACCCGTTCGGGTTATACGCAAAAATTGAAAGAATATATTGGTCAAACAAACATTTAAAATAGCACACTCTGTTAGAACAGGTTTATTCAAGACATGTACACTTTGACTACTCAGTCGCAAATGATAAAAATTGTTTGTAATTAAAATGTAAGATAATTATTGAGGAATTTGACAATCTTTTGGTCTAAATGCAGAGATGAAACGAAGTGTCGGTAAAGGCAATGTAGGGGGGTAATGGATGGCAGTGTTGCGTCAATGACTCATTCAAAGAGCGGAATGCTTCCAATGTGTTGCAGGAAAGATAAAGTTACAACCAGCACAAGTCATCGGGAAAAAGTTTCTTTTAATGTGAGAACTGGCAAACTCAACATCGCCACACTTTTATGGATAATTCGCCCCATGTGGCGAATGGCAACACGGTTGCCCACCCTGGCCTTAGACCATGCTACCAGCAGAGCAGGTTAAGACTCATTGACTTACCACTCTACCCCCGCTGTAATTCTTGGTCTCCTTGTTATAGTAGTGGAAGTACTTGATAGTAGGATAGCCCTTCACTTCCAATGCGCTGCAAACAGATGAATGCAGAGTGCAGTCTACCGCCGCAAACTCAACTTTAGAGTCATCTTTGAATTCCTCTGCTGCAGCCACAAATTCTGGCTTCGCCTTTTTGCAATGACCACACCCTGAAATATAATAACAGGCGAGCTTATATTTTTGTTTACTTAATAAATATTTATTTATTTAGGAACAGAGTGAAAATAGGCCATAATACAAACATTTAAGTCATTAATAAGTTGGGAACAGAGAAGATAGTTGAAAATTTACAGATATACAGAAATTGTCTCCTGATTTTTTTGGTGAAAATATAATCATAAAAAGTTTTAAAAGATTGTGTCAAAACCCAATTAAAGTTTGTACATTGAAAAACTGTCATGTAACAAGGGTTTTGTTAACATTTTCATATTTTTAAGTAGTCCACCCCTAACTTATTGCCTACAGGTATAGAAAACAGTGATAACCTGAGAGTCAGGAAAAAATTTGTTTTTGATATAAACAAAACGCATTTCCCAGATATGGTATTCTAGCATAAGTATGTTCTTTAGAGTAAACATTCGTTAATATAGTTTTGGATGTGCAGATTTAACTCTTTAAAAAAAAAAATTAAACAGTTACATTTAATCCCTGTTCATCTGAAGTGTAGCTATTCACTTGGCACCGAACTATCAGAGAGCAGTCATGCATTAAGCTAATTGTATTCCAACCTCAACCTTTCCTCTGCCGTCTTCGAATACAAAAAATTTCTTCTTTCGTTCAATTAATTTAATATTTGAATCCTCCTCCTACAAGGATGTATCCGATCCAGTTTGCTTCGTATCGATGAATCACACCCAAAATAGTTCTTTTCTCACCCATTCTTCTTAGAACTTCTTCATATGTTACTTCGTCTGTCCACCTGAACTTCTCAAGTCTTACCCACCACCACAATTCAAAGCTCTCTGAGTATTTCTTTTTCATCTTTCTGAGAGTCCAAGTTTCTGGTCCATACAGCGCAGTGCCCCAAATGTAGTATTTCTTCAGTTTCTTCCTCAGTTCCAAGTTCAACCTGCTGGTCAGCAGTAACCTCTTCTTGTTGAAAGCTTTCTTGGCCATGGCGATTTATGATTAAATTTACTTGTTTCAGTGGGTAATCTTTACCAGCAGATTTCACAGGCACTTGATATGCTCAATGCTTTCCAACTACTGGTTTCCAATCTTTATTTTTAGCAGATCTTCATTTTTTGAAATTAATGTGTATCTTCTTATGAAAAAGGAATATTTCTGAAAATTCAAACAATTTGTAAACATAAAAGTTTGAAAAAGTGGGCAGTGTAAGAGTTTAAGAAAATAAGAAGAGAGAGACGTGTGTTTAGTTCTATCTAGGCCTTATCATCCGTTTGGGTGGGCTTCCTTCACTATCACTTATTTTACATTATTTTAAAGCGTTTCTACACTTTCTTATTATACATTCCCAAGCCATTAGGTACTAATTCATTTGATTAATTTCACAAATATTAATTTATGGGCAGTATGCAAGAACATATAGTGAATGACTAGTGGACCGATAGTGTGGTCCCAAGCACACTATCGCTCCACCTTTTAACCTATGATGGCACAAGCAAACCCACGTTAGTGTCCACATAGTCAAGTTATTGCATATGGCCCTATCACTATAAAACCTCACTTTAGTAACACTTTTTACCACTTAATCTGTCATCACTATTGTCACTTCTTTCTTTCCCCCTGTATAAAACAATGTGTAATTTACAGACACTATTTCACCTTAATCTTTCCACCAGGCTTCACTTCAACCCACTATGTTCACACCACACCTTTACATCAATATTTTCAGATTTTACAACCCTTCGCATCGTCCTTATGTACCATGTTTATATGTTTGAAGGGAGAGTTTTATTTGCTAATTGTTCTTTGTTGATCACTCCCCCTGAATTAGTCCGTGCGCGGATATCTGGAATTGTTTATCCCAGGAACAGCCATCATTGGTATGATTACCTTGAAAGATGAAGTTTTCAGGTATAAAATTGTGTGGGAGTATTTTTCCCTTTTCCTATCCACACCGCAGCACCACGGCCAAACTACTACTCCACGCGGTCACACACATGGCTGTTTGATCTTGAACCATCTTGAGCATCATTTGCTGTGTGCCTCAAGTCGATCCTGATACTGCTGCTTCACAAGTAGCCTGTGCAGGTGGAAGTGATATACCCCGTGTCACTGGGCCCTTACAACTACCAACAATCTTATTGCAGCCATTAAGCTGCCTCAATGTCGATGTCGCTACCAACCCCTGCTATGTGGAAGTGTATGTGTATACCTCATATCTATCAAAAGTGGCAGCTGCAGTTCACATGATCTGATATGTGAATTAGGGGAAGTATATCTAGTAATGTTTCTAACTGTCAGATAAGGTTCTTCCTGTGAAAATTAGACTGTATATAACCTGGTTGTCACTACTTTACTTGCAGGAACATTTTTATTTGTATTTGCAAGTAAAATTGTGTACTTACAGGGGGCGTAAAACATTACAAGAGTGTGTTTCTTCTTCTTGAGGAAAGGCTTGAACGTCTCTGCATCGAGATGAACAACTTCTGAGGGTTCCTCGCTCCAAGGTTGCTCTGGAGGAGGTGGAGGTGGAGGCTTGCGGGGATTGCGCATAAACTCCAGTATCTTGCCCGCATCACGCAGGTTTGTGTCAAACGCAAACTCTCCATTTTTGAAGTACTTCACTGAAGGGTAGCCACTTATACTATATTTTGAAGCAACTACAGTTTCCTTAGTTGCGTCGACAGCAGCCAGAGCTCCAGGTATCTACAAAAAGAAGAAACATTTAGTAAAGGATGCTAAAAAAAATTGTTAAATATGAATTACTATAAACAAACGCCTTTTGTCGTAACTCTTTAGATATGGAGGCTAACTCTTTTATTTTAATTTCAACAAGGATTGGATTCATAAATGTCACAAATTACATTGCAAATAATTCATTTTTAGACGGTTACAATTTAGTTATTCAGGTCTGTCATTTAAAAAAGGCTTTTGTTAATATGTTTCACTTTTTTAGTATTTAAAATATGAGGGCTTTTGCCAATAATTATTCTAGTTTCAATCCCCAAGATATGATGGTGTAATTTGTAACCCTTAAACATATATACATACATACCTAGTCATGACATTCTCTTATGGGGTAGGCAAGAAACTGTGAATATAGCTCAAAAAACCACTTTATCCATCCTCACCCATTTTCTCCACACTTCCTTATCCTTGCATACTCCCTTCACTTCAACAACATCCATGCACATAGTCATACATGCGCTCTTATTCTTAAAACTTATATTTCTCCTTTTCCCATTTTCATCTACAACATTTAGTCATGTCTTAACTGGGCTACCCCTTCTGTTATGATACATAAACCCTAACTTTATATATTTTCTTTGTCATTCAATCCACACTCATCCTCTCAACTTTCCCAAAACAACATAAGGTGCTTCTTTCACAACTACCTATCGGATTCCCTTTCCAACCACACGCCTTCAGCACCCATTCATTGCTGCCTCTGTCCATACGAGTTTTTCCACATACATTTCTTAGCTATCTCATTCCAACTGCATTCACTTTGCTCTTGTGTTTATCCTGACAAACCCAAGCTTCACACCCCTAAAACCTTTAAAGACATGTTTAATGTTGAATAACTCAAATTCTGGGCGTACAGTGTCTGACAATTGTTCTCAGACAATGTGTGTCTTGTGTGACTGTTATAGTAGTTTCTTTGGACCTACTCTAATGAGTTCAGACACCATAGATCTGAGTGTTGTACTAATTTTCATAGACTGGCCAGGTGTTCAATCGACCTTGAATCTTCTGGTAGTGGCGAGTGGCGAAGTCTGTCTGGCAAAGATTGGACTAAACATTGTTTTTGTATTACTTTCTCAGTAGGTGGCGATCTGGACGGAAATTAATGGAACTAAATTTTTAATAATCTTTTCTTAATAATTGTATCTCTATGTACGTATTTTTTAAATGTAATTAATTTAACTGTAATGGGGTGTTTTGTTCTTTTTGGTTCCTTTTGTTTATATTTAGTTGTAATGTATTTTGTAAAGGTTAGCGGTAATAACTATAATGCCATTGGTCCTTGTTTGTCTTGCTTTCTTATCTCCGATTGACCTCTCCTGACACACGCCTTCCTGTCCGTGGAGGTGACGCGATTGTTTCGTCCACTCTCTTTACCGAACCTGATTGACGATAGACACACTTTTTTTTGTGGTTTATTTAAATTTAGCATGTCGTCGCTTTCTTTTATATTTTGATATTATGGGGTAAAGGTCCGTGTAGTTTTATTTCCCTAATATTGCCGTTAGGGTTTATTTATTTTTGTATCTTTATGTAACTTTACCATTGTCTACAATGGGACCTGGTTTTTATGTTCTACTATGTAACTGTCGTGATCCTATATACCATGTGTTCAAAATTATAATTATAAAGGGCGCTAGGCATTATGGTTTGACACTATTTCTATCATCATTAACTTGTTTTTCTCTTATATTTTACTAAAGAAATCCTTCTTTTTTAATAATATATCTAAATAAGGAAAACCTCTTTTCACTTTATAAGGCAATAATGTAACTTTTTATACAAATCGGTAAAGTTATGATGAATGTGAACCTTTTTCTATTTTTCTTAAATTATCTACAAAGTTTGTATGTTTAATAATAAATTTTAAATCTTTTATATTTGTAACCTTTTGTAATGATTTCAAAGATTCCTTTGGGTAACCACGTGTTGGCGAAAGTCTCCAAATCTTCCCTTTTGTAATTTAGTCTTTGTTTGTTGCACTATCTTTCAGTCTAGGTGAAGTCTCCTAGTTTGGTTTGAGCTAAAAAATATCTATTATAGGTGATTTTATTCCTTTCAAATCAAATGTCTAAGTATATAGTTTTCTTCTGAAAAAATGTTAAATTTGGTTAGGGTTGCACAAGATAACAAACATGTCCACCCACTAAGAACAATAAATTGTTACTGGTTTCCTTTCCAATTTTTTATCATCAAAACCAGAAGTTACCCTTTAAATTGTCTTAGAACTACAATACAATACTTGCAATGGAGAGAAAATCTGTACAGTGTCAATGCTCTACAATTTTCTAACCAGATATAAACAGTGTTTTACACTTGGCGGATTGCTATGTATTTACCATGGCTACAATTCCTGGAAAATGTTTGTGAAAACTTTATAAAATCTGGAACATAATATGTGGAAAACCTAGTTATATTTTTAGAGCATGTTTTAACTTTATAGAACTTTTTTGGGGCATGTTTCAATTATTATTTTTTAGCTCTAGTATTCAATCACATACAAATGTTAGCATGGAACAAGCTACGTTCGTAGCTTGGGAATAGAGTTTCATT
Source organism: Timema shepardi (assembly GCA_902151425.1). Lineage (NCBI taxonomy): Eukaryota > Metazoa > Arthropoda > Insecta > Phasmatodea > Timematidae > Timema > Timema shepardi. Next base: position 17,370 of record CABFVX010002324.1, on the reverse strand, counting down.
TACAAAAGAAATTATAATAACATTTAATCATTTTCAAACTCAACTCTGAACACCATAATCTTATCCAAACTTTTCTACATCTTCTCCTCTGTTTTCCTATCTATTAAATAATGAAATTATTAAGTAAAAAAAGGTTATTAATTACATTTTCCTTCTTGAGAGTTTCAGCAGCTTTTTCATATTCTGGCTTCATCCTTGTACAATGGCCACACCAAGGTGCGTAGAACATGACAAGGACTGATGGCTCAAGCTGAAACAAGAAGGGCACAGTTGTCAAATTCTTCTCAAAATTTCCCGAATAGTGAGCCTGCACTTTAAAAATTATATGTGTTAGGTAATTTGTGAGCTGTTTTCAGTTTGCTTTTTCTTTAATAGAATATATTTAAAGCCTGCACTTATGTGTACCAAATTCATAAATATTCCAATATTTATATTAGATTTTTTTTTGCAAAAATTCCTATGTTTTCCCCTGGTTTTTTTCAGGCACCTGGCACCTGTGTGCTGTAACTTTACAATACTAAGCAAACATGGATAGTTTTAGTTAGATTTTATCTTATTCAAAAGGTAAGACAATAATATCATGACCAAAGTGTGTCAGAGTCAAGGTGTGGCATCAGAAGCAGGTCATGCCAATACTTTGTTAGTTTTATTTTATTCATTAGTGATGATAGTGCCTACTTTAGAATAACCCATTCTTTATCACCATCTTTTACTCTTGTTCAGTACTGTACTCATTATTTAATATATATTTATTTAGCACCGCGTCTTATTACCTGTTTGGGTTGTACACTTAAGTACTAATTATGCTAATGAGAATTGGGAAGGTTGAATTTAGAGGAAGTGAACTCACATTTGTGTAGAAGAAGAGTGAAAAACTATTTAGAGAAAACCACCCCCAGTTCACCCGAATGAGATTCAGACCTCGGTCTCCTCATCCTCGGCGGTCTAGCTCAACAGGACTAGCGTGTTAGCTAACTAAGCCATCGAGGCGGGTTTATTTAATACATAGATAATCCAATAAATTCAAACTTAACAACTATCCAATCACACATATTTTTATCAACTAGAACAACATTTTGCATTAGTATTGGTCAATTTGTAATGCACAAAAGATTATTATTCACCAAAGCAACACAGACAGATATCGTAGAAAAAGTTGGAGGTTTGTAGTTGTCTTAATATCTCAGGCTGCCAGACCTTTGTGTTCCCTAACTTAGCCCCTGTTTATATACCTAACCAAAGTAAAGATGCTAATATAAAATGTTATAAAGTCTCTGTTTGAGTGAGTTGATTAATTTAAAAAGTAAGTATTTAAGTAATCAGATGGTAAACAGTTTTTTAATATAACATTGGGGTTGAATTTAATTATAATATATGGTATGGACACATAGTGAGGATGGAAGGGGAGAGGATTCCAAGAAGATTAATAGATATGAAGTATATAGGGAAGAGACCACAAGGGAGACCAAAGAAGAGATGAGAGGAACAGAGAGCATTAAGTGTGCAAGTGAGAGGAGGAGAGTGGAAGAGAGTGCAGGAGGAAGAATGGTGGAAGGACAGAGGGAAATGGAGGCATTTTACTAAACAGACCTGGCTACAAACTGGAAACAGTTCATCATGATGATGACATAGTTCTAAGCTGTGTGTTGCTTTCAAATATTAAAATTGTGCAAGCATGTCTTAATGCCCATTCGGCCTAGCTCAAAGACAAGGAAACAGCGGATACACAGCCTTACAGAAGTTTCGCCGTGCTCTTTGAGCCAGGTTCAGTCCTTAGCCCTGGGGCTGCTAGTTGCATTCCTCAGTGATAACAGCACTTCACAGTTATATATTTCTAAACAACTCACTTTCAACATGTTCATTGTAAGCCCTATACCTGTGGTTCTCAAAGGATGTGCTGCAAAATTGGCGTAGTTATTTTACTGAATATTAAAAAAATTATATATTAAATAAAAAGATATTAATAAGAAAAATAAAATAATAGAAAAATATGACCATTTGAAATATTTATAATTTAAAATAGTTGAAACAATATATACAAATAGCTCAAGTTAATGTGACACATGGGCTTGTCTTTTCTTGCACAAAACTCCTATTCTTGGACGTATATATGATAAAACAGACCCGCATTTCCTGTTCGTTCTCGTTTATTACTCTTTATGTTTGTGCCAAAAATCCCAGTTCACAGAGATATGTAGTAGAAAATGGCAACAGCGTTCTAACAGCACATTTGGATACTGCTGGGTACTTCTTCTTTGCTAAAATCCAAAACTTAGCAAGTGGTAGTTCTCCATATTTCAGCTGTAGGGTGTGATCTGCCTGTAGTTCAGCAAGTTCCTCAACTTTTTCCAGAGTGAGGTGGGTTGTTGCTTCAAGCAATACTGCATATGGATTGCGTACCCAGTCATATTCGGTGACGGTGAGATAGGGGAAGTACTGCTTCATTTTATTTTCAAGAACTGACAGATGTTCCAAAAGCAATCTAGATGTAGTTTTTACTTGAGGATCTACTTCAGCTGTAGAAGGAAACATTTTCATCTGCTTCTTTTCCATTTGTAGTTTTCAGTGTATCACTTATTTAAGAAACCATTAAGTTATCATTTGAGGTTGACACATTTTCTTCTTTGCGTTGCATACTTGCATTCAGGATATTTAAATGGCTGAAAATATCAGCCAAGTAATCTAGCCTGACACGTCACTCCTCATCATTTAATTGGGAAATAAATCCAGGGTTTTCAAATTCATTTTTAAATTCATAAAATCTTGTGAGAACTTTTCCCCTTGACAACCAACCAATATCAGTGTGTAGAACTAATGTATTATGGCAAGAGCCAGCTTCAAGACACATTTTTTTTAGAAGTTGTGTTTCTAAAGCTCGTGATTTAATGTAGTCGACCATCCTAATAACGTAGAGAAAAACTCCTTTAAGTTTGGTTGGGAGGGTTTTCGCCACTAGAACCTCACACTGTATAACGCAATGAGTGGGACCTATGTTAAGAAATTCACGTTTTAATCTTTCAATCAAACCTTTGAATCTCCCAGTCATTGCTGGTGCAGCATCTGTACAAACAGAAACACATTTTTTCCAGCTTAGTCCATTGTTTTCTAAGGTATTAGTGTTGGAGTTGAAGATATCTAATCCTGTTGACATGTTAAGTAATTCTGTTCAAGACAAAAATTGTTCAATTATTTCATCATTGTCAACAAATCTGATGTAGCTCAATACACAACATTTTTACCTGATGTCCGTTTACTCATTCAACTGCAGGGCAAATATTAGCCCGTCGCTCAATTTTTAAGCTACATTTTCCACAATATCTGAAGACATGTCATCAATACGACAAGAAATTGTATCATTTAACAAAGGTACTAAAGATACTTCTCTCTCAGCTGCATCTCCTAAAATTTATCCAACAATTTGTTTTTGTGCAGGCAAAATCAAATCCTCAGCAATGGTGTGAGGCTGCATATTTATTGCTACTATCTCAGCCACTTTATAGCTGGCTAATTGGGCTTTTTCATCTATAGTTGTTCTTTTTTTCATAGATTTTGCTTGTTTTACACCAAACTATAATAAATGGCTAAAATAGTTCTTGTAATTTTTAGTAAAATGACTGTTTTTTGTATTTAAATGTATTTTTAATCAACTCGAAACCATGATCTCATTTCAAAGTTTTGCCCCACAGACCACACATTCAGGAAACGACCAGTTTTCAGAGCCTGCAAACGTGAATCCAAAGTTCAAGTAACGGTACTGCCTGCAGAGCAGATTGCTTATACTTGTACTTGTACACACTTATACTTGTTCATTTTCACGTTCATTACACTTTGATATTCCACAGCTGCATTAGTGATTTTTTTCTGTTTTACCAAAAAATTATCCATTTAACATTAAAACCCTACCAGAAATAAATACAGCACATATTCACTAATTTCAAAGCCCATCAAACATATAGCAGACACAATACACTCAAAGAGAATGGTTGTCATTGGGCTAGAAGCGCACGCGCGTCTGACGTCAGTTCGACGTTGGCCAACCTAAAAGATCGATGTGGCGTGCTTTACCTCGAGGATATATACTGTGCCATAAGAAAGAAAAGTTTGAGAACCACTGCCCTACACGCTGGAGAGAAAGTTTCCAATAGTGGCAGTCCAAAAACAAAAGTTAAGGTACCAATTATCCCACTAATCTCCCTTTTCTTCTAACTCACCCCCTTCCAATTCAAAAATCTTTTCAGACAAGAGTGTAGTGTGTAGTCTGAGTAAGCTCATTTAGTGGTTTGGTTTATGAGAAAGGGATAGGGTTTCTAGCTGAACCTAGCTTTGATGAAAGCCGGTTGATTGACACACTTCCTGGTTAGCTTGCGAGATATCAAGACGTATTCTAATAGGTACGAATAGTTGTTCTTCAAGTGTGATCTTTAGAATGTTGAGAGATGGGTGGAGGAAAAAGAAAGACCACGATGTGGCTAATTTATCACAAATAAAACCATGCCATGTTTATCTTCAAGTACCAATTATTTTTATCTTTTCATCACATAACTAGTAGCTTAAATTGTAACAAAATGTTTATTAACTTTTATCTAAAATTAAACTTCAGAATCAACATAGTAAATTTCAATTTTTATAATCGACTATGTTCTCCACCACCACCATTATTTAATTAACCCCGAGAAGCTCTACTGAACCCACTGGTTGCCATGGACAATATATAAAGTAGAAGATGGAGAGGAGGAGACTGGAGAAGTTCGACTGGTTAGAAATGGCGGCCAACTGTGGGGACAATGGTTCGATATCCGACTGGTTGGACAAAATCACTCCTATGAAGTCAATAGAAACACATCCAAATATGATTAAATAATCAGCTTAACTTACAAAATTAAAAGACTAACTGGTTAAAAACTCTTACCTTTAAAAATGCATCAAATGTATCGCTAGTTAAATGCACCACCTCACTTTTAACTTGGGCCCACTCAGATCCTTTAGGTTTACCAGCTGGTTTACGAGGGTTCTTCATGAAACCTATCAGACCATCTTTATTGTTTTCACCCTCGTATACATATTTTTGATATCCATTTCTAGAAATTAAAGAGGAAAAAACCTTTTATTCAAAGGAAATGTTATCAATAAATTATTAAATATACTGGTTTAGTTTGTTTTGTTGCAATATTGACAACAGTGGAAACGGGGTTTTCCCTTCACCCCAAAAAATTATAGTGCTTGTTTAGCTCTATTCATAAGAAGAAGGCCTCAATTTGTCGAGAACAATTCGGTTCTACCTCACATTTATTAACTTTATAATTTAAATCAATGAACAGTGAATTAACATTTAGGATTTACCTTTAACAGTGCTATTTAGGTGTTAATATTATAATATGTAATTAGTTTATAAACATATGACAGCTAACATTTTACTAGAAATATCCTTTAACACAATTATAGCATGAATACAGTGTGAGAAAACTTATAATGTTAAGTGATGTTCATTGACATTGCACATTAAACAAGTATTAAAATTTATCTTTCTCTCAATGTGTTACTGCCAAGCCGAAAAGATTGTCATTATGTCCTTTCAAACATTTGTCCTCTCTAGCCAGTAAACAACCCTCTACTCTTTCAAACCCCAACACTCACTTCCTCATGTACTTGGGTCATTCATAAACAACAATGCTTTTTTATTACATTTTTTCCCCTTTTCCCCTCATATAACACCAAGCTTACATTCAGGCCCCTCTCACCTCTAACCTATGTTACATAACTTTCAACACTAAGAGTGAATGTCATTATTTCACAGGGAAGCTTTTGTGACACTAAAAGAGGGACTAGAATTTAATATTAATCAGAATCAGAAGTTATCTATAAGTATGTTTACTAACGATGAAAACATGAACTGTAATGTTATTTCTGCAACAATATAATTTAAGCATAAGATCTGTGCTAAACAACACTGTGATGTAGCCACCCTCTCCCGATGTAATACTGGGAAGATCCAGCTTATAAATAACTGGTGAGTTACTACTTACTACCTGACTTCTTACCTAAGTGGTTGAAAAAATTTTGCAAAACTAATCAAGATCAAAATGCCGAGAGCAATCAATGGCTTAACCGAATGTTCCATAACTGAGGGGGTTGTGGCAAAAACATGATTACCGTCATTTGACATGAAAATGTGTAGGCAGTGATGGTCAATAATCGGATCAGCATCGGCCCAGCACTACTATTTAGTACTTTGTTTCTTTGGTACAGTACATAAAACATGGGAAGACCAAAGATGCCATTAAAACACAAGAAATTACACAAATTATAGAATTATTTTGATCAGCTTTGGATCTTTGTCACTCCAGAGGTTAATTTATCTTTAATTTAAGAAATAAAAAACAATGTGTTACAAACTATAAAAATATTATATATTATGTTCAACTTTAAAAATAAAGCCGTACTTTGACTGAATACTGTAATATAAGCATTTTACAAAAACAAGAAAGCAAAGTAAGAATGGCACCAAACGGCTGTATTAAATTAAACATTGGAAAGAGAATAGAAGGGCAAGGCCTACACAATTAACAGAAAACTGTAGGCCCCTGTAGGTTTCACAATTAAAACATACACATACAATTCATTCACGACATAAGTTTACTTGGACGACAGCTCGAAATGTTACTAGAAGTAATCCCTAATATATCACTACGCCAACAGCTGACATCTATCAGTTTGGATGACTGTAATAAAAACGGGTGGTAATATATTAATGTGATAGTTAGACACAGTAATTTAGGCCAATATTATTTATATATTTATTTGAGGACGGACACAAAGTTTATTTATCATTTTATTCCACTTTAAAAAAAATTTGCACCCCTTTCTACAAAAACTTCTAACGAACATAGCTTCAAAATGGCGACTGACGAATTTAAACCATATGATTGAACATAACAGTAAACAAGTTTTTTTACAATTATGCAGACACACAGTTGATGAAAATATTTTATTCAGTTAAATATTTCCAAATACAATAAAATAATCATAAAATCATTTATTATATGTAAAAAAAATGACAACAATTTTATCTTTTCCAAGTAAATACGATACCTGTATTAAAAGGTATTGATGTGTGCACTATATTACACCAAATCAATAACGTTCCGAAATGAAGAATAAGTACTTTTAATTATGTTTAAAATATTGTTTCAAGTTGGATAAAAATAAATTATTTAGAAAAATGAAATAGTATGAGAAAACTTAAGTTTACGTTATTTTAAATGTAATATATAACAGGTATTTAAAGATCTTTACATTTATAACAAAACAGTGATCTTTTACAAGTGTTAGCAACACAAAACCTAAACATATGATTTTCGAACTGTCATCCAGGTAAAAACCTATAGTGAACAGTCTGTAATTATGTAATTTTCAGAGTACATCAGTCCCTTCTTTAGCAGAAGAGAGTAAAACACAGAAACAAGAAGGGTAGGCTTGTTACCTTCCAAGGTAAATAAAGGGTACAAGTGACCAAGATCAGGAGATGATCAAAATATCTTCATTATAATTCAAATATCAAAGTGCCATGAAGGATATGTGAGCCTAAGGAGGATGAGCAAATAGGGGAATGGAGAAAGTTAAATAATGAAAGATATGAGCAAATAGGGGAATGGAGAACATTACACAATGAAATATATTTGAGTCTAAGAGTAATAAACAAATAGGGAAATGGAAAAAGGTACATAATGAAGAAATTCATGGCTTGTATTAATCCCCAACATAATCAAGGAGCAGAGGCTGAGGTGGCGTGGTAAAGTGGTGTGTATGGGCGATGATAGGCATGCACACAAGATTTTAGTAGGTAAACCTGAAGATAGGTATAGATAGACCAAGATGTCAATGGATGGAAATATTTCAAGATATAATATAATGGTGAGCTTACACTCTGGTTGCCATGAACTTTTTGAGTTTCTTCAAGGCCAGAAAGTGGGTTAGTATGGTAATGATTTAAACATCTCTAAAATTTGTGTAAATATATAAAATTTGTTTTGGTTGTATCTGTGAGCCTAATATGTTTTACGGTAGCTGTACAAACACCGCCTATCTTTACTATAATTGTATATCAAAAGTAGTATAAGTCAGTCATTGATAATTTATTGTAAAATTTAACAGTCATACTTACCAATTATCACTTTTAACTCTCAACTAATTCAAGTTTTGTCAACAACTTACTCAAAGTACAGCATGGTAGGGAATCCCGTGATATTATATTGGTGCCTTATCACAGTATTCTCCGGCCTGTTGACATCAATAGCAGCCAATATGGAGTGACCCTTGAGCTGCGCTGCTGCGGCCGCATACTCTGGCTTCAATTGTTTACAGAATCCGCACCAAGGAGCATAGAACATCACCAAGGTGGGCTTTAGTTCCTTCTTCAAAAACCTATTCAGCGTCTGTGAAGAAAAGTACACAGGGTTAGTGATAACATAAACTATATTTGAACCTTTGACTTGGTGTGATGCACTTGCATGCTAAAGAGTTATGTCCAGAGATTAAGCAGGAGTGATTAATTTTTTTTTTAAGAGGCAAAAATTATCACTTTGTTTGATGTAAGGTGTGAACAGTGTTTCTCTTTGTGTAGGGTAGTTGTCAGAAGTGTAAAGTGTACACTGTGATTCAATTTTCATAATGAAAGTTATACTTTGTTTGTTTTCCGTCTCTTTTTATAGTGTATTCTATATTCTTGAAGTAAGCCAGCAGCAGATGACTCTAAATAACTGTAACAACACAGAAACGGCAGTAAGTCTTGCTCAGTAGGAGCATCCTCAAGGATGTGTCGCTGCTTGAATAGGCTGGAATACATTTAAAGAGCTAAAAGATATTTTGCATGGAGAGAAAAAAAAACTCTATGATATGAACCCGCAATCGAGCTGTACCAACAGAGCATCCACTGCGGCTAGCGATGATACTGCTAACATTTGCGGATAGAGGGTGTTATGTGTACAGCGCAACAAACCCTGGTCATTAATCTTAGTTTTCTAGACCAGAGCTGATACTATTTATTCAAGTGGCTCCTTATTTGTCTTAGCAAGGCTGAGTTCAGACCCGATGCTTAACAGAAAAATTATGGAAATGCCGAGGATCGAATCTGGGACTTTTGAATCTTTAGCCAAGAACTACGTCCACTAGAGCACATGGTGTGATATATGAGGTAGAGGCATATTCTTACCTCTTTTTTTCTTATGCTTTTACATTGTGTATGATCAGATGTAGTGAAATTTCATGTCTGATTCACGTCTCATTTCAAGTTCCCGTCCGGTCATGTGTAATTTTTTGTATCGAGTATTATTTGGTGTTCTACATCGAGCAACATTTACTGACCATAAGGACATAGTTTAAGGGTCTAGGCCATCTAATATAAGATGGCAAATTGTGAAAACTTTAAGGAAATGCACCAAAATTCACTTGATGTGATGTGGAATAAGCCACCCCAAATACACACCCAGCCAGACTCGAAACCATGGACTTTCAGTTAAGAGTGAAGCACACTGACCCCCTCGCTCCCCATCCCCGCCACCAATGCTATGCCTGTAGGAATCATCTAGAAACCTCTGAGTATTGGTAGCCTATATTAAGTCAAAAGGTTTACTGTAGTTCTTTTAATATTTACCAGAGCGTCTGATATGTGCATGACATCCTCAGCAGCAGAGTCCTCTTCCCATGGTATGTCCCCCGCAGGGTCCCTCATGAACTTCACCATGGACTGAGCCGTCTGCAGTCTGTCGTAATCTTTATGGTACTCCCCGTCCTTGTAATGCTTCAAAACAAATGGGTTCGGATTCACTTTCAGCTTCTTGCACATCTTCTTGGACTCCCTGAATACAAAGTCACCATTATCCACAGAAAAACTTGCTTAAGCTTAATGAATACACAGTCCAACACATTAGCTGAGTCTTTAGTGGTGTATGTCTAGTGAACCAGGGGTCCTAGGCTCAAGTCCCTGCGTGGCGGAATATTCATCATGTAGACACATTATCAGCCGGGAGAGGTGCTGTGTGTCTCTTAGTATTTGCTTAGTGTACTTTGTATCTCATTTATTGATATACAATAATCAGTTGGTTCATAAAATGTACGAGGGTATAATAGGCTGCTACAATATAATATAAAAACATAGTGATGAGTTATTTTCCATTAGACCTATTTTTTGATTAATAAAATTTATTAAGAATTATGTTTTAGATCCTACTAGAAATTTATTTATAATTTTTTTTATTTTTTATTTTAGAGAGTTTTAATCCGGACCATTTTTAATCAAAGATTACAGTTAAATTATAAATCATAAACTAAGCCTATGTACATCTCTAGTTTAGAAAAATGTTTTTAAACACTTTTTTCTAAACTGTATTAAGAATAATATAATATACTCTATTGTTAGGACCATGAATACAACTCTTTATCAACTAAGCTACTGAGACAGAACTTAATATACAAGTATGAGCTGTCCCTGAGAAAAATTAAATTTCTCAAGAAACTTTAAAATCACTTTCTACTCACCCAGAACAATCTATGAGCAGCATAGTTCCCTGTCCCTTGACAGATTCGGCAGCCTCTCTGAATATCTTGATGATGGGTGAAGCTTGCTTGGATGAGCTTACAAAACAAACCAACACATTGTTTTTGGTACGGAGAAGTTTTTTGAACTCCTTGAAGTCTGACACTTCCTCGACAGCATTTGCCTTCTGTGTGCTTTGCTTGGCCACATGGTGGTTGACTTCCAACAGTAGGATCTGGAAAAGAAGTAAATTTCTCTAAATTTAAGTAACTGCATTTGAGACATCCTTCTTCAAATATTACATATGATAACTTCATAGCATGCGAGGTTTTAAATTATATATTGGTAATAATCTATGGCGTCTATTTTTTTAATCTTCATGTCTTATTACCTGTTCAGGTTATACGCTTAAGTACTAATTACGCTAATGGATTAGGAATTGGGGAGGTTGAACTTAGATAAAGTAAACTCGAATTTGTTTGGAGGGAGAGCGGAAAATCATTTAGGAAAAACCACCCTCAGTTCACTCGACCAAGATTCAAACCTTGATCTCACCATCCTTGGCAGTCTAGCTCAACACGAAACAAATGTGTTAGCCAGCTACGCCACCGAGGCGGGTTATGCCGTCTATTGACAGGATTAATGGAAATTTCCAGGTCCGCATAAAATCAAAAGGTGTTGGAGTTGTGGTTTGCATACATTTTGCCGACTCCATTTTCAATAAATAAGCAAATAGGATTCAATGCCATCCAGATTCATACAGGTATAAAATAAAAGATCTTGACCAAAGGTTATCAATCAACAGAATTTAATTTGAATCCAGACCGTGAACATATTTATTGTGGACTACCAATATACCAATGCTTTTTTTCATTGGGTCTTAGCACCTATTTTGGTTACTGGCCCTAGGCCTATATAAAATTCCCGATTTAATTTTGTAATGGTTATGTAAAGAGCATGAGCTCCTTTAAGCATCAATCAACAAATTTAAATTGATACAGGATGAGTAAAGTAAAGTTTTAGAAGAAATCTATTTACATTTGCATGGAGGGAAGAGAGAAGAAATTTAGAGAAAAAAACAGTGCCTACACATATTATGAGTTGGTTCTTTTGAAAATGAGCTTCACAAAGAACAAGTAGGCTACCGAGTCAACTGATATAAGTTTTTTAAGAAAATCAGAATAAGTTACAGAACATATGTGGATCAGTGAGAAATTCTGTTGAAGCCCTATCTCATAGAAGGCTGAACACAAGGTTGAGACAAACTCTAGTTTATATTTCAGTAGGTACTTTGATTTATTAATTTTTACCAAACCATAAGTACATATTTCAGTGTTTCAATTATTAGTTTAATTTCTTTTTAAATAAAGCATTGCACCTATTTATATTTTTAAGTAACAGACAAATATCTTTATAAATTGTCAGACCACAGTTGTTTGAAATTATTGTAATGTAAAGTTATAAAATTAAATTGGTGACCACTGGAGTATTCAGTGATTGTTGATATAAATATAAGGTTGGGGTTTATAAATTATGTTCCCTTTAGCTGACAATAAACCCTGGTTTCATGTGGTAACTTAAGATTAGTCAATTTTCGTCTACTTAAGTGTGTAATAATAATTAAATATGTGTGTGTGTGTGTGTGTGTATATATAATAAATAAAAGGTGTCTTATATTAACCATTGTCTGTCTTCTAACCAAATTGTTTCATAACTTTTGAATCTACCGGTGTCATTCGTAGGGAGAGATTAAGTTAGTCACATTTTATATTAAATTTAAAATGTAATACATAACCTAATTATTTTATGAAATAAATAAAGCTTCAAAAGCTCATCTAAATGTGTTCAGTAATTTTTCAAGCATGGCCTTTCTATTATAAATATTAATTAACTTACCAAAAAAACTAAAGTAACACAAGTTTTTATTTTATCAGTAATATCCATTAATTCTGCGGGGTTTTCTGCATGTAAACTATCATCTGTCTGTTATTTAGCGGACAGAAAAGCTCCACAGTAACTTAGAGGGCTGAAAAGCTCCACATCCACAATAAACTAACCGTTTTTATCCAACATTGGAAAAATTAATAAAACTAACAATATAATATAGTGCCAAAAAGAATCATAGATAACGCATGAAAGCAGGTTTGGTTATAAATTTCATCATTGAAACCACCACAGATAGAATAATTCAATCAAAGAAATTCAGAAATGAGTAGACATGAAAATTGTTCTTTAAAATCGTAAAGTTTAATGTGCCACAGTTTGATATTTGAAATTTCTCCAATAAAATAACAGTTGTTTTTTTTAACCCTAAATGGCTTTGAACTTACATAAGACATGCAGATAGTCCTCTAAAATCAACAAGTTTAAAGTTCCACAGTCTGCGGTACGATAATGTAGTTCTTTTGGGAACTTTAAGAAAATACAATATTAAAAACTCACATTTGACCAACGAATAGTTTGGCCAATTTTAAGGTGCCACAGTTTCTATATTTGAAATTGCGGCACGAGCACACTTGATGTTATAGGTAGTACTAGGTACTTACAACAACCCTACATAGTCGTAGAACCTGGATCCTCTGGAAATTTTGAGATATTTGACTTTGAACTTATATCAGACATGCAATTAGTCGTCTGAAATCGCTAAGTTTAAAATGTCACCGTTTCTATATTTGAAATTGCGGCACGAGCACAATTGGTGGTGTAGGTAGTACTAGGTACCTACAAAAACCCTACATAGTCGTGGAACCTGGAATCTCTGGATTTTTTGAGTTATTTGACTTTGAACTTATATCATACGTTCAAATAGTCCTCTAAAATCGCCTAATCTAACTATAAATATTCCTTGTTTGATTGTTTGATGTGTCTAATTATTATGTTCTCCCTAAGGTATTTTAAATCACCATTGTCTGTGAAACCTGTAAAAGCAATAATCATATCAACAAATAATTTGTTCTTTATTAAAAATTATTTATTTTATGTATAAGATAAGTGAAAATTATGTAATTACATAAATTTCCATGATATATTGCAAACTATAGGTGAAATAATATTTACATATTTTGAAATTAATTTAATATTTGTAAATTAAGTATAAAATTACATCACTTACCGTAAATATGAACATATAATTCACAGAGTACAGACGTGTTGTAGATTTAAACACAACATTTTTTATGTATCACAATACTAGAACAAAAGTCAGTTTTGAACATATAAAACGTGGAATAAAACTGTAAAATTAATCAAATAATCCAATATACAATTTAAATTAATATCAAAATAATTTTACGGCGCTTTAAAATATCTTAAAACATTGTAATATATAGCATTGCCTTAATTATAGTCACAACAGACTACCAAATTCGAGAATTCAAAAATATGTTTTTTCATATCAATACCTTTTTTATAATTTAAACCTTAGCGAATTGAGGTATTTTGACGCATAGCCTGAATTTGTAACCTATTAAAACGCTGTAGTGGAAAAAAAATCTTGATATATATAAGTGAATGGATTGTATGTCACTTATCAAATACTTTCGTAGCTTATTATGAAATGAAACCAAGAAATAGATAGGCCCCAAGGGAAAATAATATAATAACTTATTTTCCATTTTTTATAATGGTTTTTAATTCACGCTATATATTAAAATGCCTATATATTAATTTAAATATTATTTACTCTTCGTTCTAAGAGCAGCTAAAACAAATCTATTACTGACACATTATTCCATAATTAAAGTTTTGTAGAAGGTTAGCTATGATTAAGCCTCGTTTATTTACCATATAAATTAGACACTATTTTTAATATCTGCCAAACACAGCTAACAAAATTTATTTTTTAATTATGTTAACACTTTTATATAACTTAATGCAAAAAATATAAAGAAGATTTATACAAATGTTCTCATATTTTTAATTGATTAAATTCTTAAGCTACTATAAAACAAAACTAATTCCAAATAACAAAATAAATGATAGAAAATGTGATAAAATAAAACTGTCAGGGATAAAGAAAATAGTTCTTATATATTATTGGAGATGATTAAAAAATTTTGAAAATTATGCAATTAAATTTGTATTTTGCGACCTCTGATATATTTTCTTTTCCTTTAAAGGTGTCTCTTCAGGTCATCCTCCACGAACATAATAGCTTTCTTATTCCAATGGACCATGTCGACCTTCTTCTTTTTGGTGACACCAATAAATCTATAATATCATTCCATCAATTATTGGTTGATTAATGTAAGATTAATATCTAAATTATGTTATTTTAGCTAGTTGAAAACATTATAGAATTTTGAATCTCAATATAAGCCTAATTTTACTTTACAAATTACACCCATTACTATTTCCAGCCTTTGGCCTGTCATAGCTTAATAAACCTCACAATACAACTTAAGACTAATACAAGCACAACATCCAGTCCCCAGCCGTTAATTCATCACTGTGAGATGGTAAACACACATTTCATAAATGATACGTTTCCGGCCATGCTGGGAATAGAACCCGGGACTCTTAGCCAAGTAAGCAGACACACTATCTACTGCTCTAAGGTGACTGACGACTTATTATAACTAAGATTATTTATCATTTAGAGTTTACTTTCAGGCTTTGAATGGAAAACCAAAGCAATGATTCAAACTCGTGTCCCGCTAGGGAGTAGGAACAGTATGGTAGTTTTTGTTAATTAAGTAGCCAATCACCTGGACCTTCTCCCTTCCCCTCCCACATCATTCCCCCTTAATTATTTTATGTATACACCACTGGAGCGGAGTCAAAGCTAATGGATTCATTTGCCTTCCCCTCCAGATACCTTTTTCAAATTATTTGTATTTTGGTGCAGTATATCATTTTAAAACTGAAAACACTGGCCACACACCGTCGGAAGAGGTCCAAGTTTATAGTTCCATCTTATTGGAGGAACAAACCATAGATGTCCAACACCCGTACTGCATCTCGTTCTGAAAAAATAATGTAACTATCAGCCACGGTAGCTCTAGCAGCCAATAGGTTGAAAATATGTTTATTTTTTGTAATACAATACATATTTCACTAATAATGAATGCTATGTGGTCTAAGGGAGAAGGGAGAAAGTTTGCATAGTACTTGGCACCAGTTGATGAGGAATTTGGCATAAAAATTTTACAACCATAACTAAAAATGAATTGATGTAGCCAAAGTCGTTAAGTCAATATAACTATCAGCGTCTTCCTCAAACCAGAAACATTCCTCAACCTCTTTGCTCAACACACTTCCTGAAAGGCGGCTAGTGAGTATGGAGGAACTATAACATCACAGTGTCAATAATGGCGCCGGCACACATGACGGTATGTATGGAGATATTTTGTGTACTGCACACGCGAGCACCATCATTTATGTATTTGTCATTGAAATTCCTTTTTTTCATTTAAAAAATTGTCAGTCTGTCGACCAGATAAACCCGTAGTTTGGGGACCCCTGCTCTAAAACATGGATTAATGAATTTGTTTTTAATATAACAACTTTGCGTACAGCGCATTTCGATCCCAAACTTGTTGTACCTCAACAATTTGACATTGTCATCCAGTGAAAGTTTTGGGATAGGTGGCACTGTAAGGACGACTACATTTTTATTGTGGCTTGATAGTAATTTGACTATTTTAAGTAACCTCATCTTTAAGATGCCCAGCCTGGTCCCTTGCTGTGAACATAATATTTAAATAGCGGTTAAAATATATTGTTTATAGTTAGCCAATTACAATAACGCGCGCATGAGGAAAACATTTTAAATTCATATTTTACCAGAAAATTGTTGACACCAATCATCAATAGAATGTTGTCCAGCAACGGCCTACTGTTCAGTAGTACACTCCGTAACCGACGACGTAACAGTTGTGCAGCCTTCTGGCCAGAGACACACAGCCCATTTGCTGCTATTAACATAGTTGCAAACAACAATAGATTGATATTATTAAATTTACAAAGGGTTTGTGACATTCCCAAATAAAATTAATCCCCTTGTATTATTTTATATGTTATGGCTTATCTCTCCACCTTCTAGGCTATTGGCCTGTTTTCCTAAATGGTTTCTTGCACATATGTGGGTACATTTCGTCTCAATTGTATTGTATTAGCCCTCCTACCCCATAGGGGTATAGTAGGCCCAAGATACGATGTAATGTATTTGAGAGTACAATCTTTTAATTTGTATAAGATAATTTATGTATTGCTATGTTTCTTAAAACTCGGTATATAAAAGCAAATTTAGTGGTTTAGTTTTTTCTAAAATGTATCCACTTATTTTAACTGTATCTGAGACCAGAATTTGAGCCTGTGTTATGCTTGGAGAAAAATGTATTATTTGACTGCTGCTAAGTGATATTACGTGTCAAACAGTTTTTTCAAGAACAGCGTCTTACTACCCATTCGGGTTATACGTCTCGGACTAATTTAATTAGAGTAAAATAGAGTTATCTCGTTGACAAATTCCCAAATATGTTGGTCTTGTACCAACATCTTTAGACGATCAAATTTTAATTTTGATTTAAACACATTTTTTTAAATGTTTTTTGGTACATGTTTGCAATTTGTTTAAAAGAATTGAATATTATTTATATAATGAAATTTTGACACACATTATTTGAAAAAAAAATAATTAAGCTATAAGCAAAAACGAGAATGTGCAATAGAAAACAGTTGTTTCAGTCTGGCAAGGAATGTTTGTAGATATTCGTTTTTAAAATACTAAGTTGTGTACTGTTATCGTATCAGATAACATGGTGGCTACAGACAGGGAAAACCTGGAAAAGTCAGGGAATTTTTGGATGACAGGGAAAACAGGGAAATGTCAGGGAATT
>CABFVX010002323.1:87601-119034 GCA_902151425.1 Timema shepardi | reverse complement strand
AGGCCCTAATGACCTCGATGTGTCGATGGGCCTCTAAACCATAATAATAATAATAATAATAATAATAATAATAATAATAATAATAAAGATTTTAAACTATTTTGGATATTATTTTATTTCTTTTGATGCATTTGCATTTTGCAGTACTTAAATTTTCAAATTTTCCCGATCACACTTAGTTGGCCAGTGAAACTAACCCCCTCATCCGCTCCCTTTCCCAAACAAATCCTGGTTGCGGTGCTCAGGACACTAGACTTAAATGCGCCAATGCTCTACCACTGAGCTATTCAGGATGCCTAGGGTCATTTTTCACTCATAGTTTCCACACATTCATTACAAAACTCTGCCTTAAACCACAAAGAATGAATGACCCTGAGCACATGATACATTTTGGATGGATCAGTGGTAGAACATTGGCATGCTAAGACAATGGTCTTGGGTTCAATTATCATGTCCAAGTGTTATTTTTTTAAATTTACGATTAACATAACTTAGTACAATTAAATTAGGATGGCTTGATAAAATGATAGGAGCGTTGTTTTGTGCGATGACAAATTCAAATCAATTTCTTTTTCTGTAACAAAAGAAACAAAAGCTTAAAAGAATAGGTCAGGTGATATTAAAACTACAGTAAACTGATTTGTATAATATCTTTGAGTTAACATTTCCAAAGAGTAGCATATTATATTGAGCCATTAATTTAAGTAATAATCTTAATATTATTTTTCACTTGGCCTCCATGCAAAAGTGGGAACACTTACTCAAAATTCAATCTTACTCATCCCTAATGCACTAGCGTAATTAAAACATATGCATAAAATGTGAACGGTTAGTAAGATAGAATAAAAAACAGATTTATAAACATAAATTTTGTTTTCATACTTAACTGACATTATACAAACTAGTTTTAAACTGAAAGTGAATGAATCCCAAATAACACATAAATATGATTTTGTGAATATACAATAACTAAACACCTTTGATGGATTGTAAACAACAGAGACTTGTGGAGATTTCTTTTTAAATTTTTTTATGAAATGGAATGGGTCTGCATCATAGCGAACAGCCATCTCACGGAAAAAATCTGCGAGCAGTTTGTTGTTTTTATTAATTTGCTCAGTCCTCCAAGCGGGGTGCTGGGATAGCTGCTGGAACCCCCAATGGACCAAGAAGACGTTATCCAACACACAAAATGTCCATTGATTCAAGAACATCTCATAGCTCTGAAAATACACAACCTGAGATCAAGATGTAATAAACAAGTCAATATCAACCACTTTGATAAAGTCAGTTTACATCACGTGTCAAAAGTGACTAGACATAATCGCAAAATAGGAAAACTCATAACTATTTTCAGTAACTTTAAAAATATAAGAAACGGTCCAAATTACAATAAATGGACTAGTAGAGCTCCAAGACACTTCAAGAGTTTCAAGTTTCAGTATTACAAGTTGTAGATTTTATCATGAAATATACAAGTGGTTCAAAGTTGAATAAACCTATTAGGTCCTAGATACTGGTAACCCAATCATGTTAAGATCGGGGTTTCTTAAAGCAATATTTAAATAATTTGCAATAAAAATATATAATCACATTACCTGTTTTTATTGAACTAGTCACTTAGGTTTTTTTTGTGAGCTATAATGAACTGAATATTATATCAAGAGTGGGCAGCACTTCACTAAACAGTCATAAAGTTCAATTTTCATAGAAAGGGTCTTTAAGAAAATACAAACATATTTTATTGATATTGATAATATCTATCAAAAGTAACAGCTGCAGATGATATGACCCAATGTATAAATATGTCAAATTAGATTTAGTAACTTTTTTTAGCTAACAAATCAGCCCCTTCCTATGAAAATTGGACATGGGATTGACTTATTTTGTTTATTTTTTGGATAACTTTTTATTCATTGGGGCACACCAGATAGATGGATATCGAATTTGTCCACTCATAATGTAATCGTAATGTGGTTTTATTAAGTTTGTTACATCATTTGTAGAGAAATACAAATTACTTGTACACCATTTAATTAACCATTCCAATTAGGATTAAAACTAGAAAATCGGTCAGTACCTAAGGCTTAACGCTTTATACCTTGTGAGAGGCCTGGCAAATCTGGAGAAAATGTGCAGATAAAAACACAAGTAAATATAGTACTTTCCCATTAAATTACCTGAGTATTCCTGGTATTGCCGTAGCCGATAAACCTCTCATCAAACAATGGTGCACTTTTATCAGCGATATAAATGGGCTCATACCAGTATTTAAATTTTGTCACATTATAAGCTACTCGCACTTCATTTCTTACGGCAAGTTTTTCCCATCGATTTAAATTGGAAATTCCTTGATTTTTAGCGAAAACTTTTATATGAAACGGTCGAGCATTTTTTTCTGCAACCAGGTTGAGGAGGTCTTTCTTGTTTCTTGGTGGCAAGGTGAAATTGGAATGAATTTCGTACACTGGAACAACGTAAGCACAACGAACACCACCAGTATTATTCCTTGACAGGAACACTTCCAGTTGTTCGTTCATGGCAGCAGATGTCATTATCATGTCGATGTCCACACACATCATGAAGGTTGTCGGGCTGGTTTTTCTGGCAATGTTGCGCAGAATGTTTTGTGGGTATAGCAACTGCTCACGCCAGGAGGTAAGCAAGTCCAATGGCCGGTGTGTGAGCAGTTGTTCCAGAACTTTCTTTGGACTGATGCTACATTCTAGGGCCACATCTTTCAGATCATCTTCTGAGAATAGTTGAGCAGGTCTATCAACAGGGTACAAAAAATGGAAACTCACCTGTGAAGCAAAATATGCCTTTTCTTTTTAGTGCAATGTGTAAAGTTAGTCTACTATGAAAGCACTAATTAAAAACAATAGTATGGATGTTGATTAAAAGAATTCTACTATAATATCTATGGGAAAGGCAGTTTATTGTTACCAATGATTATTCCAACCAATTATGGCAAATGTAACTATGTACATACAGTTAAAACTTTTACAAGCAGCAGCATAAATGTTGACCCAAAGTCATTAGGGAGAGTGTTTATAATAGCTCTAATTATTCAACGATTTCCCACATCCACATAGACTATGCTTTAAACAATATTAATGATTAATAACCCTAGAGTTCAGGACATATCCTGGATAGCTCATTGGTAGTGGTTTGGTGTGCTAAGCCAAAAGTCACGAGCTCAGTTACCATGTCCACTGTCCCGGTATCATTTTTCCTATATTTAAAATATTTATATTACTATACTATTACTATATTTAATATGTTTTTCCCAACACCTTAGCTCAGTCGATAGCATGTCTGCCTACTGAGCTAAGTGTCCTGAGTTTGATTTCTGGTATGGTCGAACATTTATCAATGAATATGGATTTACCCTTTCACATTTTAATATATATAAAATTATGGTCGAACATTTATCAATGAATATGGATTTACCCTTTCACATTTTAATATATATAAAATGTAGCTCTGTAAAAGGCAATTTACCATTATTTATTAGATTTGTAAGATAGTTCACACATAAATCAGTTTAATTTCTCAAAAGGTGGATCATGAAGTGTTGCAGTCATTACTATACATGACTGTACTTTTAAATTGCCCTAGCTCATTCTTTGTAATACTCATCCTTAGGAACTTAACAAACCTACTTAAATGTATTATTTTGTAAGCTAAACATTGATTTTGGCTGTTTAAATTAATCAATGGAGAAGAACTATTAACAAATCATTTCATCCAAGGGCAACAGTTAATGAGACATCTATTGCCAGGAAATAGGCTCAAAATACAATTTTTAATAAATTAGAAATTCAATTTATTTTAATTCAAAGCATATCTTTATCTTTATATCAAAAATACCATTTTTAAGCTAAAATCAACAAATTTGAAAGACATTTTGGTGAGCAATGCATGTGATAACTAGGTAATATTCTATATCGGTGTGGGAATTCACCTTAACTCGTTGCTGAACAATCTGGTAGCAGATAGTACTTTTTGTCAGAAATAGAGCTCACCTTAACTCACCTGTTGTTGAACATTAGGATAGCAGGTTTGCAGGTAGGCAATGTATGTTGTAGCTAAGTGGTACTCTATGTCTGGGACAAACAAAGCGATAGACACAGGCCCAGGCCAGTCTGCCACTATGGCCGCCACCCAGTGGAGGTGTTCAAGTGATGCATGGGTGGCCAACGAGAGTGCCCTCTTGGACAATTTCATCCAGTTGGACCCCACCACTGAGTGTACATGAGCCACGTAGCGGCCCGAAGAATCCAACATCCCCAAGCTAGGGTCCAGGTATTGTACTATCTGAGAGACAACCAAGAAAAATAATGTTTAGTCTTTGTTTCAGATGAAGGCCGGTGTAGTGTCTTTCAATTCATCGTACTCATTGTTCCCTTGGCCTATAGGAAGTCAATAGTTGCTGTGTTAGCACCACCACTATTGCTGCTAAGTTTTAAGATATGCCAAATGAAGGTTAGAAGATGATATACACCCAATAAAAGTTCAAAAATTAGAAACTATATGAAACTCAAAATTAAGACTACTGTGAATAAAATATTCTATAGCTTTGAAATCCAGGGTTCAAGTCCCTTTATTGTAATCATGACAAATATTTATCTAACTAATCATTAAACACAATATTTAGGTGATTTTGATAGTAGCAACAACATTCCACCAGACCCACATTGTTGGTACACAGTCTGAGGGTTCAGTCTCACATACTGGATTATCTATGGCAGAGAGCTGTGTTCTTGAATCTCTCTCAAATGTAGTGGGGGTGTAGAACTACATTCTTTAAAATTTATCCTCCCCATTACAAACCCCTCAGATTAATCTGTTTATATGGTAAATATAATAATCATCCTCACCAAAAAGAATTTTAACTTTTTTAATGTACCTGATTTGACCTGAAAGGATATTTGAAAGCAGTGACAATAATCTCGTCCTAATTTTACAAACTTATTTTATTTTATTTAAATAATACAATCTATTACGTGGTGCTTAAAGCACTTCTTCTAAGAAGGCACAAGAGTCATTGGTAAATGACGTCAGAGTGCATGACGTAGGACCAGCAAAGTCAATATGACAATTTAAAAGTGTTTAAAAAATAACTTCTTCTCGAAAGATCGATATGCATTTTTAAAAGGTAATTTGAGTCAGTTTCCTGCTCTGGATCTTTCTACTTCCATCCATATGGGTTTTTTAATATTTTTTTTTTTAAACGCAAGCTTCTCAAAGCTTCCATGAGCAATAGATATATACGAAAGATGGGGCAATAGTATGTCACTAGGAGTCCAGTCCTTGATGTACTCGGACTGCAACTTCTGTCCGCGATTCCTACGATTGTGTTATCAGCCACCTCTCTAAATTGTTATGCTAAACGACATGATCAGTTTTCCGACCATTACAATTAGTGATTATTGAGTAAATAAATAATATCAAACTTTACAATTGTGTTATTATTCAATACTAAATAAAGTGATTTATATCAATAACAATTATACACATAACAAATGGCTCCAATGTGAGGGCATTCACAATATAAACATTTCATAAACCTTATAAATGGTGTCCCAAACGTAGAGGCATTATTCTGTAATTCTTCAAATGGCGCCTAACCGTGGGACGATTAAAGAACTTTTATCACATTATACAATAACTCTTCACTTTACTAGAATATTTGTTATTGAAATATTATTTGTTAAATAATAAAGGTGAATTTTAAGAAATACACTAGCCCAAAGACAAGATAGAGAACCATTAATGGATATAAAACAACCCCGATTTTTGACTTTGAAGAATTTAAGTCACATTCCCCAGGTCAGTTGAGCATGGTTTTGTAAAGATAACACTGCCATTATGGAAACAAGTTGATAATGTTAAAGATGACAATACTTCTTACATAATTATCAAAAAAGTAACTCAAACCCTGTTTCAGATATAGTTGTTCATGGAAGTCACACTTACTCAACATTATTGTAGCCAACATTAAATCCAAATAGTGGGCAGTCAACATTGATAATTAACATTTTAATATATTATTAGTGTTATCTTATATATATTAATAATATCTATCAAAAGTGACAGCTGTAGATAACATGACTTGGTATGTGCACACATGAAAGTAGAGCTAGTAATTTTTTCTAGCTGTCAGATTTGTTCATTTGTAAGAAAATTGGGGTATAACTGCTAAACAAACAAAGCTAAACTGTCATAAAGACATAAAGGTGGGGGAAAAGATACTGTCCAACAAGGAGAGAGGAAGATATTTCATTGGAGAAACTCAGTACAAGCATTCCTTCCCTAGACACAAAAATAAATAATGTACAATATAAATATTATAATTACAACCAAGACTGAACACTTACAGACTTAACTGTTTGATTTCTTGAATTTAAGTTTGTGGTTGTTTCATTTGCATTGATGCTACTTAATGACTTCTGTAACAATAAAAACAATATTATCATTCTGTTTGATAAATCTTTACAATGGGAAACTACAGTGGTGAGGCTGCTAGTATCCAGTATTAATACTGGTAACAATTAAAAATGAGAGTAAATAATTTATGTTTTTAAATACAAGACAGTAAATTCATACACTCTGAATGTACTTTTGACTCTGGCCTGTCAGTTTCAAAATAGAACACAAAAGGTCAGGTGTTTTCACAAACAATATTGGTTACAAAACCTGTTGTAAACCGGAGCAATACTTCACAACCCTTACAGATAGTCACACAAGAAAAATAAAGTCTGCCCCCACTATAGTGTTTGACTACTTCGTTGAGGTAAAGATATGACTGATATACTGAATACAATATAGTAATTTCTCCCACTGTTGCACATCACTTTGTGTCCAGGGTAGGGGGTAGGTTTAAATCAATTACCCCACCTCTACCAGCCATTAATTCTTAGCTAGTTTTATCTGTCAAATTTTTGTTTGTTACTTGATTGAACACAAATACCACTCTTTATGATGTTTTTGTTTGAGGGAAGCCTTATCTGTTTTTAGATTTTTAAAAATGTAGGACTATTTTTTTAATTTTATATCAATATATATTATCCCTTTGTAGAATATTAGTGTGGTTATAAACAATGTGTCGACATAAATGGCATATTAGCACTAGGGACCCAAAGACACCATTATATTGCTTGCCACAAAGTCGTCATCATCATTATCATTATCATGATTTCCAGTCTGTGGTCAGGTCAGTTTAGTAAAATGCCTCCATTTTCTTCTGTCCTTCCACCATTCTTCCCCACATATTCTTTCTTATCCATTACTCCCGTCTCACTCATGCTGTTATGTACTCCTCCATCTCTTCCTTGGGAGTGTATTCCTGAGTACATTCATAGCCCATTTTGGATGGTTTTACCCATTTAACTTTGCAGGTAAAACAGCTCAAGAATGTAATCAGAAATACATACCCAGGTTTCCCTTATGGTCTTTTCCCTCCAAACTTCAACACCGTCATTATCTTTGGAATACTTTCCTTTTCAAATCTCATTACATGTCCATCTATACCATCTTATGAACTTCCTGTAGTCCATATCTTACCCGAACATCATAATTTCTAATCCCATTTCTCCTGGTGACAGCTAGCATGCTCCTCAAAAACCTTTCTTGTCTCTTCTTTATTCAATGTCCTGGAGGCGTTATTCCTGAGTAAATTCTTTTTAGTATATCGAGTGCTTCCCCCTGCCCCTCCTCTTTTCCAGTTTCCCATTTATTATCCCAAACTACTTGGAAACCAAACCATGTGAATTGAACTTAAGCAGTATATTTTGAGGGGGTCTACCGACTTGTAATATCGCGAATGGTTTTTGATGAATATGGTTGGTGGATCATTAGATTGATTTACAATTCAAGAACTAAAGAAAAGAAAACTGCACTAAATAAGCTTGTTACTGGAAATTACAATGATAAGGCAAATGCTAATGCATATTTAGTAGCAATAAATCATTAGTCAAACTCTTTTAGATCAAATAAGCATTGTTCTGACAACTTATTTAAAAGACAAACTAGTAAAATAAAATATGGCAAGATTATCTTGATTGTCTAAACTATTTTTCTGCAGTATGTACAGTGTAAAGAAACTTATTTATTTTCTCGTCTTGCCTACCAGGCAAATTAAAATTCATTACTAAATCGCAATGACGCTATGTGATATAGTTGGTTATATTATACAAAAAAACAAAAAAGACTATTAACATAATAAATCTTATGATTTTGACTACCATTGTTAAAATATTGTTATAATGCAAATATTAACAAATTGTATAAAAAGTTGTAATGTACCTGATTTGCCTCTAAAGAATATGTGAGAGCATTGACAATAATCTTGTCCTAATTTTATAAACATATTTTATTTTATTTAAATAATACAATCTATTACGTGGCGCTCAAAGCACTTATTCTTCCAAGAAGGCACAAAAGCCACTGTAAATGACGTCAGAGTGCACCAGTAGAGTCAGTATGAGAATTTAAAAGTCTTTAAAATAATAACTTCCTCTTCTAGAAAGATCGATATGCATTTTTGAAAGGTAATTTGAGTCAGCTTCCTGTTCTCAAACATTCTACTTCTATCCAGATGTTTTTTATATTGTATTTTACTTTTTCTAAACACAAGCTTCTAGAAGCTTCCATGAGCAATGGATATTTACGAAAGATGGTGCAATGAAAGGGCACTAGGAGCCCAGTCCTTGATGTACTCGGACTGCAATTCCTGTCTGCGATTCCTACGATCGTGTTATCAGCCGCCTCTCTAAATTGTTACGCTAAACAACATGATCAGTTTCTGACCATTACACCATTACAAATAGTGATTATTGAATAAATAAATAGTATCAAACGTTACAATTGTGCTATTATTCAAGAACTTTTTAATTGGCGCTCGATCACGGGGCTATAAATACCAATTATATCATCAAAATACAGTACCGCTTCATTGACTCCCAATTGCGGGGCATAATAATTCATTGTCGTAAAAATTGGCGCTCGATCACGGGGCTATAAATACCAATTATATTGTCAAAATACTGTACCGCTTTAATTAGTGCTCGACCACGGGTCAATTATCAGCTAATTAAACGGTAATCTCTTCAATTGTGATCCAACAGCGGAGCCCGTAAATCCAAATCTCTACAAAGTTAAGTTACCTCTATCCCATATTAATAATTAAATCAATAATAACATATAAACTAAATAAAGTATGCCTCTAATTAATGCACCCTTTTTTCAAAGAATATATTTTTGACATGTTAAACATAAATTAAATTAAATCTCTTTATAATAAAGTAAAACATTGACCTCTTCTGTTCTCATTCATGACCATTTGTATTTATCAAATAGCCCAGAAGTATAATAAGATGCGATAAAAAACACAATATTCTTATAATTAAGTGAATACCTTTAAGTCAATGTAATGGTCAAGGAATTTAAGAATAATATAAAAAACGCTTAATTCTAATTATATATGGAGGAAGATCTGATAAGTTTTTTTTCCTCCAGAATATCTCAGCTTTATTAAAAATATAATTAAATTATAACTAATAAATTTAATACTTATGTCTGCTACATATCAAAGTTTGAGCTCCCGATTTCTTTAGCAATTATATATTTTATATGTTCTTTATGGTTGTATAACTCACACTGATATAAATAAATACACAAACAAAAGGAGAAGCACATTAAATGGTGACGAACGGAACTCCATGCCACTATTGTGACCATTCATTGAGTAGTATGATGTCTACATTAGGGCTACCACCCTTCCTGTATTGTGTGAGTTGACTCAAACATAAAGGTTAGGAATGTATTAATACTCAGTACGAACAGTAACAATAGTGTTACATTTTTAGTAATTAAAAAGTAACATTTTGACAATAGTTGTATTCGAATTTTTTTTTACATAAAATACCTTTCCCCTTTAGAATATATCTTATCTATAAAAAGACTAATATTAATTTCACAACAATAGTTTGTGTTTTTGTTAAAAAAAATATTTTTACATATTTTACAATAAAATTAAGAACAATTGTGTTAATATTAACATTATTATAAATTATTATGTTTATAACCACACATCATATATTATATTATGGTTAAAGCAAACTATAAAATAAAAATAAAATACCCATAAAATGGCCAAGAAATCCAAACATGCTTTCAAAATTGGGATCCAAGCTGTTAGGTCTTACTGTTAAGTTTTAGGTACTGACCCAAGGCGGGTGAACCACCAAATTGTTGAGCTTCATTGTGTCCTTAAATATCAACAATATGGTAGTAATTAGCACAAAGTTGAACATCCCCACAAGCACACAAATTCTCGTTACATGGAGTCGTGATCCCTTCATTCCTGCAACATGCACAACATGGCTAACCAAGAGTTCCCAGGAGGGCTCGTCTCCTGGGCCGAGTTAAGAGCTACAAATTAAATATTTTAAAACTTGTTGTATTAATTAAATCTAAATTATCTGTCATACCTAGGTGAAAACTAAATCAATATTTTTTCTTGTCCAAGTCACAATGTTTGCAGTTCAGATAATTGGTGAAAGAGTTATGGACAGCAGACCCAAAATATGTATACAAATTTATGTGTAACTTTTTCAGTTCTTTAAAGTACATTTGTAGGAAATCTGATCGATACTATGTTTTATTGTATGTATCAGCTATGTTGTAAGCAATAAAAAACATGGTTTGCACAGTATAGCAAATATGTATAAATACATACTGGTACTTCACGACTCGCAAATATATAGTAAACTGTGAAGAGAGCTTAAGGTTTTATCAGTTTAGGTGGTACACGTTTTTTTTACAAAATATGATAGTGGAATAAAATATTAATCCTAGTGCTGTAAAATATCCCTTGATTAATTTTTGTTTGAATGTGTTCGTGTTCGTGTCCAGAGATAAATCCTGAATACAGGCCTGGTTGGACTATAAAGAAAATATGTTATCCCATAGAAAATGTTACAATAATCTATTTTAGATAAAAGTAACGAATGTCCAAATGTTGTTGAAGTACCAAAACAATATTTTTTGTTTTCAATTAATTGAGTTATTTGACATACACTTTCTGAACAGACTCATTATATCAGCACACAACTTATAAATCAACTTAAATCCAGAACAGACAGAACACCAAGTTCCCTGGCCATTAACTCATCACTGTGAAATGGTCCACATTTCACCAATGATTCATTTTTCGGGCATGGCAGGGATCATATCCGGGACCGTTAACTCAATAGACAGACATGCTACCAACCAAGCTAATGTGTCTGACTCCAAAACAAAACTTAAAAAGAATGTTTCAAATGTACAATATGTCTTAGGATATTTGTAAGTTGATCAATATGAGATAAATGTTTTTAAAAGGGACATGTCTTGAAAAAATGTACTAAAAATAAATAATGAATCGTTTCATTAAACATTGATGAAAGATTTTATAATAGACTAAAATTGTTGTCTGTTACAAGTTATACTTGGGTAGTTAATATTTTGTTGTATACGTGAAGATATACAGTCATTCTATGATCTCTTGGAGACCCCCAGTGCTCCAGACAAGCACCCTGGTGTTCTCATGACGTTACAACTGTTTATAGCCATGACAGAATCATAATAATATTATAGTTAGGATGTTGTGGGGAGAGGCCTTTCTTGAAATCTCATTGGTGTATAAAAATCTGCATGGGGTGTAAAGTAGGTGATAACTGACAGCACAATAAACGTATAGTTTCTGGTAGTAAACACTACACAAAAACACTGGTTTGATTCCAACTTATGCTTGAAAGAATTATGTGTTTAAAAAGGGCTAGAAAAATTACCCAGTTATTCTTGGTTCCACAGTTTTTAACTTACTAGGTTAAGTTTGTATGTTATTTAGATTTGGATCATTCAATATCTTGTTCCAAAACTCAAACAATATGCTAGTGGTTACATGGTCTAAAGTGTCACTCTAAAAATAGACTGGATTGCTGGTATCAGAGGGTTAAAATTCAAATCTACGTCAGCTGCACTTGGATTAGTGTGACTTTTCAGTCACTTTCTCATTCTCCAGACAAATTAAGAAATTAAAAACCACTTTTAAACTTAATAACTAAAAAGCATATAACCCAAACGGGTAGTAAGATGTGGTGCTAATAATACTAATGATAATTATAACTAAAAGAGCTTGAATTTTAGATGTTAAACATTCTGTATGTCATTAAAAAATAAAAAACCTTGAGCTTAATTTTGAATTTCTCCTTTGAGTTATTTTAACCTTATTCTGTCTGCTGAGCAAAGTGTCCCAGGTTCGATTCTTGGCAAATACAAATAATTCAGCATTTCTGAAATTGGGACTTCCTTTTTCACAGTGATAACTTTAATGGCCAAGGGTCTGGATGTTGTGTCTGTCCTAGAATGGAGCTTGTTGTAAGTTGTTTGTTGGTATTATCAGTTGGTTCAGAAAGTGCACATTAAGAACTTACCCCAAATATAATTCAAACTAAGTGTAAAATGCTTATGTTCATCAAAAGGACAGATTACCTCTCTCTATTCTATTGTGAAGGTTCAAGACTTAATGTCACACAGATATTTTTTTTATTGTGCATTTCCAGACTATTTATGATGAGCAAATTTTTATAAGCCAACTTTTTCATATGCATAGCTTAAGTCTCTTTGATAACATGAGTAAATATAATTTTCCTTTATTCTAAGAGATAAGATAGTAAGGCTGATTAAGCCATTTGATTGAACAGGACAACATCCATTGCCTCTTGTTTGACAAGTCGAAAGCCAAGAAACGTAGTTGCACCCCAAAGACCAACAATAAACTTTTTATCATCTAAGATTACACAGAACAACATTGTATAGTTAAAGATTTTGACAACAAAATATCTGTTTGATATTTATTTAATTCGTATTTTAATCTTATTGGAACAAGAACCATGCGATCTTATTTTTATGTTTAGTGGATATTTCACTGACCAGTGTATCCTTGATGGATTTTTTGCCAAAATTAAAATATAACACAGAACTTTAAGAATTTAACAAATCTCAATCCCCCTTGCCCCAATTTATACTCTAAAAAAATCTATTGATCACAAAATAAATATAATGTTAGGGAAAATATATTCAGAATAACTGGCTACTGTGCTGTATAAAAAATATATTTGATGTCAAAACCCAAAAATAGACAATCAGAAAGAGATTAGTTAAAAAAAATCTGTTGTCAGTGAGAAAATGTAGCTATGTATCCTACTATACATTATTAGTGTGCAAATTTACTATAGGCTGTTCCAATCTTAAATTGCAGAACAAGCCTCTTACTCTCTTGTTTTTTCATTTGAAACTATCAATATATTCAAAGTTTATATATTTTATGGAAATACATTAAGTTCGGTTTATGTCAATCATTTTGTTTTATTAGGCTGAGTAAGATTATATTAAACCTACTTTAAATAGAAACTATACATTGTCCCCTGCGATGAGTAGCTTAGGGATCAAATCCTGTCATGGTGAACCGAAGCTTCTTTTCCAAAGTCAGTTAAGATTTTTTTTAAATTCATCTTATTTATGTATACTTTCTCAAAGAATTATCTAACTCATATTTATTAGATTGATTATAGTAATGAGTTGTAACATAAGTTTTAAACATAATGATTTAATATGTAACATTTGAATAACACCACACAGGTTGCAAATCATTGTTATTATGGAATGTCCGTATTGAGGAGACCACAATTAAATCAACTTGAATTAGTTGAAAAATGACACCCGGACATGGGAATCAAACACGGGACTTTTGGCCTAGTGCATCAATTTTTCTCCATCACTGAGCTATCCAAGATTCATCTCGTTTAAGGCTGAGTCTGTGATGGAAGTGTGAAATTCGTCAGCTACATATGAGTGATCAATTATTATTATCGTGAGCTATCAGATACCACAACCATCTGTGACTTGGGAGGGCAATTACCCCTAAATATTATGTAGTCCTGCACCAAAATAATGACTGAAACATAACATTAACAAATAGCTCAAGAGTGATGTAAATACTTATTTGTTAGTTTCAAATAGCTGTGCTTTGCCTTTCCAAGAGGACATTAGTTCACATTCCGGACTGTTATCAATAGGGAGATTCATTGATGCTAGGTTCAGCAGGGTTATATTTATATGTAGTGCTACATGTGGTGTCTATGTTTTGGGTATCAGCACCTTAAAATAATTTAAATTAATAATAAAATATAGTAAGGATGAGTAAGGTTTTTTATATAAAGTGCACCAGTATTTGCTTGGAGCTATGGAAAAATCACTTAATAAAACCAAGTCTAGATAAGAAGTTTTATTATTGGGTGTATTTTAAGTACACTCTTCAAAGACATTGATTATATTAACACACATACTACGCTAAAACTAAAAAAGAAAAAAAGCCCAAAACATTCAGTCCCCACTCAAAAATTTAGCAATGCTAAAAGCGTATAACCTGAATGGGAAGTAAGATGTAGTGCTAGCATCTAAGTATATATATAGCCAATATTATCAATTTTTATAAATGGGATATGCTGACATAACTTCAGTTTTCAATGTCACAAATGTCTAACAATGTTGTGTTCTTCAAGATCGGGTGGGGTTCAAATCAAGCTATAACTCTCTGTAACTTCAAAATAGCATCGTCCATTTATGTGTGGCACCAATCCGACATCTTAGCTAAGTCGGTAGCGTGTCTGTCTACTGAGCTAAAGGTCCCGAGTTTGATTCCCGGCATGGCTGAAAATGTATCATTGGTGAAATGTGGGTTTACCCTCTCACATTGATAAATTAACGGCTGGGGATTGTATGCTGTGCCTGTCCTAGTCTTAAGTTAGATTATAAGACACATGAAGCTACAACAGGCCTAGCAAGCCGGTAGTGGAAAATAATGGCTTGAATAAAAAAAATTGATCCGGACCATAAGCTGGAAGTAATAATGGATATAAGTAAATTTATGTGTGGCACCAATAATGGCCCATAGTTTTTTTCAAAAATAAATTTCAACTATTCTTACAATTTCTTTAACATACTATATCTTTGTAAAATCAAAAGAAATAAAGGTTTCTAACAGTACAACCTCTTCATGTTTCAATGAGTGTAATATGTTTTACATTTTTTTTAAACCTCGTGTAAAAGATGTTCATTTCAGGCTTAGAGGCATTGTTCATGACTATTACTAGAGTCACCACAAAATTATTGGTTTCCAATTGCAATGATACTTATGACTTGATATATTTGGAGCATCATGAAACTGAGTCACAATGTTAATTTTAATGTTTTGAAAAAAAAGATTTAATTTTGTAAAAAAAAGTCACATAAATAAAATTTAAAAGAAAATGAATATAACTTTTGATTTATTACTATTGTGGTTTATAGGTGCATTTAAAGATGTGTTATTAGCTCTACAGTTATGGGAGGTCTATAATATTTTGAAATCTTGTCTTAAGCCTCACAAGGTTATAAAATCATTAATAATCTACAAACATAGATTTAAAAGAAGTACTGAATAAAAATATTAATAAAACAAATATCCAACAATACTCATAAATTTAAAGCTAGTTCCAAGTCATTGAACGACTGCTATACAAATATTGTTGATGCAGTCAGTGAGTAAGATGTAACAGGCAATATAACTTTAATAACACACAAAGGCTGTTCCAAGGAACAGAAGAGAATGACAGAAAATCTTTGCTCCAGAGGTTAAGTCTGAAATACCAGTCGTTATTTTACCAGAAATGCCACATAGTCGCAGCTAATAAATATAGAATAAAAAAAAAGGATGGCTACCCAATTGGAGTTACAGAATATTTTCAGGATTTTTTCCTTAGAAAAAACCTGTTTTTTTAGTTTTGACATTATAGTACTATTATTTATTATTTAGCACCACACCTTATTACCTGTTCGGGTTATACACTTAAGTATTAATTACATTAATAGGTTAGGAATTGGGAAGGTTGAATATATAGAAAGTGAACCCACATTTACATGGAAGGAGAGTGGGAAATAATTGAGGAAAAATCGCCCACTGTTCACCTGAGTGAGATTTGAACCTCGATCTCCTTGTCCTCGGCAGTCTATCTCAACATGAAACTAGTGTATTAGCTAATTATGCCACCAAGGTGGGTTATAGTACTAATACTTACAACCAAATTGCATTACAAAAACTATAGCTAACAACAAAATGTAAGATCTGGTTGAAGTATCATTATCACAGCTTAATAACAACAGAAAGAAAACAAAAATATCACAATCCCAGAATATAAAAAATAAAGTGACAGCAAAAATATCCCAATCATAATTATTTTAGCTTTACAGAGAAATCAACAGCATTTTAATGGCAATGATAACTTAGCCAATAAAATGGCACCCAAGAAACCCAATCCAAGTCTACAAACAATTTAACGACTTTAAAACAAAAAATACTTTTTTCAACTACCACTGACTTGTTTGATAGATGTTAGCATACTTTCTACCGACATTAAGTATAACCTTCTAAGAATAGCACACTCAACTCTTGTGCCTCCAACTTCCTAGACTTAGAATGGTACTCTCATATTTAGGTATTTCTTTCTGTTCTGTGAACCTTCAGATTCCACTTCGGGATACACATTATGTGCGACTCGGCTTTCAATTGGGGACAATTTGACTAAGGAACATTTCAGCTGTGTCTGAACTTCATTGGAGCATATATCCTCTGAGTAGTTTAACAGTAGTATTTGGGTCTTTAACCCTTATATCACTGGTTTTCTACCCGTGTCTATATCTTAGTGTTGGTGACTTCTTTATTTTCACTTCAAGGTAACCTAGTTTCAGTTTAATAAAAAATAACATGTTCTTTACAATAATACCAGAGTTTTTAATAGCTATTATTAATATAAGTTTTGTGTGCTTTCATTCAAATATGAATTCTCATCCATGTTTTCTTTCGCCTATCTAAGTGGCATGTGAAGTTTCCTCCATGCAAAAGTTTTTACAATGTTAAACTAAAATAGAAAAACAATTGTTTTTTATCACTGTGTTTCACTACCTGTTCAGGTTAGACATATATTTGATAATTAACATAAGGTATAGATGAGAAAGGTAAATTTCAGAGGTGATCTACTCACATTAGCATGGAAGGCGAGTGGGGAACCATTTCGGAAAAAATACCCTCAGTAGACCTGGTCGGGATTCAAACTTTGATCTCCCCATCATCAACAAGCCAGTCTAACATAAGAGTGATGCCTTAGATCATTTGGCCATTAAAAAGGTTTCAAGCACATTTTAATTGTGCTTTTAGTGTAGATAAGTCTCCATCCAGATGTGAACCAAAGACTATCAAAATGTTACATAATTGGGTGTGTACCACAATCTTGCAATCCTTTTGAAGCAAATCATGGTGGTGGCTAGATAAAGTCCAACTCTCTAGATCACTTGAAAAAAATCTCGTAAAGGTTTAACAAAGTGAGGTGTATGGATAAAAATTACCTAGTAGAAAAAAGGAGAGCACAAAGCAACACAAATGTAGAAAAAATACGGTTATAAAATGTCATGTGTCAAATTCTAGGACACACATTATGTAAAGAAGCCCAGCTGGTTTTTTTCCCTTTTCATATCGCAAATATGCAAATGTTGACTTAAGTTGCTAAAGAAAGCATATAGGACAAATGCAATCAAATAGACAACTTGAAAAAACAAAGAAGGAAATATATAAGTAAATTGGCTTGGGAGTTTTTAAATGCAATGTGCTCCAAGGTTTACTTCAAAATCATTTTCTAGTAACAAAGTTTATCGAGAAAAAAGTGAACAAAAATCCAGGTAGGTCTATCTAGTGAGCTAAGGTTCCCAAGTTTGATTCCAAGCTAGGCCGAAAAATGTTATCATTGTTGTAATTTGGGCTTCTACTTTCAGTGATAAATCAACAGCGTGGGGAATAAATGTTGTGGCTGATAAATAATCAAGGTAGTTTGTTAATTCATGTGCTGATATTGTCAATTGTTCAAAAAGTGTGCATTAAATGCTCCAAATTTACAAAATATATTGAGTTAAGATCTAATATTTATACAATTAAAAAACTATAGAACAAGTTTGTATGGTAAATAATTTAATAAAACAACATTAAATAGATAAATAGTGCTGTAAAAAATACCGTGTTGAATATAAAGTAATATAATAACTAAAAAAAATGACCATTGTAAACATACTAACACATTAAAATGAAGATTTCAAAAATATAATATGACATTTAAAAAAAAGATCTTCCAATTTTCAAGACTGTGGTAAACTTTCAGTGCGAGAAAGAGGCCTATAGTAAATACAATCAGTGTATATTTACTTTGCTTTTATTGCTCGATGAATGAATTAAGGACTAAGGTAGTTATCAAAAAATGCTATCTTACCATCACAGAACCAAACTGCATGGTCACCTCTGATGACTTCAAGTGAGTTTGTGGCTTTACATGAATCCCAAAATCAGTAATTTGATCAATTCAGCTGACAGGCTTCAAGTCAGTATTGACAAAAGTTTACAATATATCATCACACAACCACTCACAAAGGGCAGCCAACATTGCAAGGCCAGTTGCCCATTGTGAGGGGGCAGTCAGAAGATAAACCTGGTGGATGTGTTAGCACACCTGTTTAAAGTATATACAATCAACTCTGGTTATTATGAACCTCTACGGACTCAGATATTTGGTCCACTATGTCCGAAGTTCACTAAAACAGTTTTTTTTTAAATCTGAAAGTATAGGGTAAGTGACAAACAAAATAAGAGTTCAAATACAATCACTCTTTATTGAAACCTATTAATTGATCTTGAAAAAAAAAAATCGTTCATATGCTGCTGTTTATTGTATACGGTTTTAATTAATATTTTTTTCAGATCCTTCTCTAGAGTTTGTGCTTTTTCCACACTTGGTTCCACAATCCATTTATTCAAACAACTATACTGCGTAAAAAATTCTAGTTTTTTGAGTTTCATATACCTTCTCGAGGAAAGGAATTAGTGAAAACAATTACTAAATGACCACAGACTGTCATTCACTGTCCTGTGACTCCTGTTGTATTAATACAACTTAGAAGACTGTCTTCTTTACTTTCTGCAGACAAAGGTATTAAAACTTAAGCCAGGTCAACAATAAGTACAGTGATTGTTTAAGCTCAGTCCTCCCCCCTGCATTCCTTTTCCACATTCAGTACTTTCAGTAAAGCTTTATGCTACTTAAACAAGAACTCAGGTAGAAAATGGGTGTCTTCAAGTTTAAACAACCAAAAAGTTATGTTTTTAAAGAATTATGATGTTATAATGAGATTTCTTATTGAAAGTTTAAAATTTATATTCACTAAAACCAAAGTTGAGGGTTCATTATAAACGAATTTAACACACATTAAAAGGTATGTGGGTTGGGACCAATGAATTAGGTTCACTGTAGCCGAATGTTCATTACAACCAAGTTCACTATAACCAAAGCTGACTGTATGTCTCTCTAAGGTAAAATTCTAATACTAAGAGTGCCGCCTACAAAAGGTATACATCCAAAGTGTGTGGTATTTTCCATAAGGTTGACATTTCTGAATATTTAAAATCATTAAAACTTTCAATTATTTTTAGATATTTTATCAAAACACTGTATAAAAATGGCCATCTGTTTGAGGGAGACTATATATGCATTTAGAGCCTTTTACCATAAGGATGTTGCCTACCTTTGATGTCACAGCAGGTAGAGATAGGATTTCCCGAGTTACTAAATTTACTCTTTATTCAGCAAGTTTTTAAGATATAACTTTGAAACAAAACCATAAATTCTAAAATAATTCTAAAGATAGTCCTGCAGTGTCACAAAATTATTATTTTTATCATGTAGTAGTTTTTTGTAAACATATTTTTTATAAATCATCTACAACTTTGGCTACTTAGCATGGTCACGAAAATGGCCTGTAGGAGTCTTTCTGCCAATTTGTGTATTAAAAAAGTCTGCTACAGCAATGTCTATCTAAAATAGGAAACAAGAAATCATGTAAATGTTTTCAAGGTGCAAATTGTATTGTGTTTGTGTAAACTTGTCAAAGAAAGAGGGGCAATGTTATCCGTAGATAAAATAGAGCCCTCGCAGGGTGTATTGTTCATTTTCTTCCCTCTCTTTCTATTTCATAAAATGGTGTCTTTAAGTGTGATAGTGCTTGGACTGATTAGGTGTGTCAAGTTTAGATGCAACCCGCTTCACAAAATAGCTTCTATATCTTCAGGTAGATAATGTCATTACTCTCAGAATGGTGAAATTTTGTTTGAAACATTGTTGAAAACAAACAGTTTTACAGCTATAATGATTCCAAGTTTTCATGCTGGTGATGATGATGATTATGCGGATGTAGACCCTTGCATGCTCCATGGTTGGGCAGTAATTATTGCATTACCAGGTTTTTATGATGATGTTTTGGACCTGTGCATG
The DNA here is from genome assembly GCA_902151425.1 of Timema shepardi. Lineage (NCBI taxonomy): Eukaryota > Metazoa > Arthropoda > Insecta > Phasmatodea > Timematidae > Timema > Timema shepardi. Next base: position 98,581 of record CABFVX010002323.1, on the reverse strand, counting down.
CTCCACGGTTGGGCAGTAATTATAAAAAAAATTGTTTTATATGATGATGACGATGAGTATATGCCTTTACTTGCCATCACATGGCTATATTATGATCTGATTGTATGAAATTCGATTGAAATCAGCAAAAATTAATGTTTGTGCAGGATTTATTTTGTTTATTTCACTTTCACTATTATAAAATTTACATTAAAATTATATAATTTTTGTTTATTTACAAACTGACGCAGAGAGCCAGAGCTAGTGCTGTTAAAAACTGAGATATTCTCTCTGGATTACTATAATTCTGTGTGATACTATGTTTTCTGTGTAGATTACTATATTCTGTGTGATATTATATTTTCTGTGTAGATTTATATGCACAAGCTGCTTATATATTGTAACACCGCCCTTAGTCTTCCAAAAAGAATAAGGCTGATGCACAACAAAACTAAACATTAAAAAAAGGAAACAATAATTGCAGAGGAGCCGATAGGATAATAACAAAAGTAAATAGGCCGTACTCAGGTCTATTCATTTTCTGTTTCCCTGAACTCACACTTAAACTATTTAGTAATATAGATATTAATATATATCATGGGTACCAGTGAAGGATATAATATATAAATAGTTTGATATAGAGAAATATGTCAGAAAATAACATTTTATTTTATTGATATTGAATAAATATTTAACAGTAATAAAAATTTGGGTATATATATATATGAATCTTACGACAAAAACAATAGTTGCGGGCACCTTCAGTAACCCAAGATTGGTTAACATTCAATGTAATGGAATATTATAAAAGATTACTCCTAACAAGTTGTAAAGAATATTATCAAAATCAGTAAGTTACTCATATTTCCTTCATGACAATATAAAACTTTCATGCCGTATGGGCTATATTTCTTCCTCATGACAATACACTATTTTCCTGACACACGGGCTATAGATTACTAACATTCCTTTTAAAAAACTTCCACACCAGATAGGCTATAAGTTACTACTATTTCTCTATCGTGATAATACAAGAGTTTCCTGCCACGCAGGCTATAGGTTACTGACATTTCCTTCACAATAATGCAAAACTTTCACGCCAGATAGGCTATAAGTTATTACAATAAGTTACTAACATTTACTTTGACAACAATGTAAAAATTTCATGCCAGATGGGCAATACGTTACTAATATTCCTTTGACAACAAAGTAAACTTTCATACCAGACAGGCAACAAGTTACTAATATTTCTTTGACAACAATAAAAAACTTTCATGCCAGATAGTCAATAAGTTCCTATTATTTCTTTGACAACAATGAAAAACTTTCATGCCAGATAGACAATAAGTTCCTATTATTTCTATGACAACAATACAAGATTTCCCTGCCATGCAGGCTATAGATATAACATTTCTCTCACAACAAGGTAAACTTCTCATGCCGTATGGGCTATAATTTTCTTATCTTTCAAAACTGTGACTTGTAAACAGACAATTGTGACATCACGCAAACCCTGATAGGTTTCATGTCGAAGAAAATTAAATAGAAGATAAACATTATTTACCACGATGTATCCTAAAGATTAAAGTATCCCTACATAAATATCTTTCAAGTTGTAAAGTTTTATTAAATATAAATATTAATTCGCCAAACAGAATTTCTATATACATTAGCCGAAAAGGAATTTTGTACCTTCTAAAACCATCTTGGATACCTATGTGCGTCCGAGGACTAGATCCTGACGACAGTGTCCGTACATTTTGTACTACACTATTATATACGCTTATACTAGCTCTGAAAGGGGGAAGAGGGGTAAACAAAACAATGGCAAACACAAAACAATGAAGAGAGGGAGGGGATAGATAGATGACGGTGGAACACCCGAGGAGCTGCTAGATTGTTCTAGGCCATATGTTTCAACACATCATCACATTCTTGCGCATGCGCGCCACACTTTTCCCACCACGGCTCGTGATAATGCACTGTTCAGTCTTGCATGATATTTACTCGTTTAGTTGGTCAGTCGAATTCTTAGTGGCATGTTGTTGTTTTTTGTGCGGGGAGAACATTAGTGAGTTGAAGCAGCTGAATGGGGCCAAGGTGAGTTTACTTGCTTTACTTCTAATAGTGTCCAGTCTTGCTTTTTTATTCGTGCACTTTTGTAGCTTATTTCCAATAAACGCTACAATATGACCTACCCCTTGCTTCTTGGACCCCTTGTTGCAGTATTAAAACTAACTAATAGGAGAACTCCTGACAACCTGATGTTGTGAAGGCTAGCTTCCCATTGGGTAAAGGCAGCCAGCTTATCCTTCAACTGATTTTCAAATAGACCAAAGGGAGTTTTTTTTAAAGAAAGCAAGTTTTAAAACGTATTGTATTGAAATTACTTCTGAAAACGCGTGATTCTCCATGGATGAAGTATTAAAAGGAAACCTTACATACAGTTTTTTAAAGAAAAATACAGTTCATCCATGACTTTTTGAATATATGAGAAGGGTCCAAAATATTATCATTACAATAGCCCCATTTGGTTATATCCTAAAGAATTTCATGAATTTTGAAGTAAGAAAATTCCATACTATGCAAGAGCTATGTCATATTTTATCTCTGTTAAAAAACTTATACTTAAAATTAAACATGAATGATTTGTAGAGTGTAATTTTACATAAATTGTGTATGTGTGTAAGTATTAATTCAAAATTCCTTGTATAACAATAAAATTGTTATGATATACTGTTTTATTTTTTTGTTTCCATAATTGATTGGTTTTATTTTCAATGTTCAGTCATGTTGATGAATAAACAGAACAGAGAGAATTTTATGTTTCATTGTTTATGTAGTGTTTCATATGATTTTCCTTATTTTCTTTGCTACACTGAAAATTTTCTTACTAATGCACTGTTCTTAGACTGCTTATAACATAACAATTTTTAATAAAATTATAAAGTGCCTTCCTTGGTTGAATAATTAACTTTGTATTTGAGCTTAGGTAAAATGTTAATGTTATATTTAAATTAAAATTTTTTAAATATAATTAGTTGTATAAATAATTCAGTTATGTAAGCTGAAAAATCTTGAGAATTAATATAAGTTAATAGTTGAAATACCTCAAAGTACCTTAAATTCAAATTAAATTTGGAAATGCTAAAATAAATATAAATACTAAACTTATTTTTATTAATGTTTAATGTAACTATCAATAAGTCAATAGTTTCTATTAAAACTCAAATATTTATATGGGTTATGTAAATTATTAAATCAATTACTCTTTACCGAATTCTCTATGGTAAATCTTCTGTACAACATAAATTTACTTAACTAAACAGTCCTCATGTAAAATGATCTTATATATTCTTAATTACTACCTTATATTAATTTGAAAAATGGGGTCACATTTTCTCGTATTTTAATTTGATTTTATTGAGTTAATTAATTTTAATTATTACTGTGACCTCATTTTTTCCTTATCATAAAACAACAACTATTAATTAGTTGCCATTGAGCAAGGCATATTACATTATTATATATTCAATCCACATTTATATGGTTAATTCTATTGACATTTATATTACAGCTGCTAAGTTTCAAGGGTCAAACTACCCTATACCTTTCACTCACTTTCTCATTCTTTCTTTTCTTAATGTCAACTTACTTGTTTGAGCAATAGAAAACTTATTACTTTACTCTAACCTAATAGAGCTTAAAATAATTAAAATTTATAGAAAACAATCTTAGGATCATAAAGTACACTTGAAATTGGCTTGAAGTCATATATCACATTAACACGAAATATTTAAAAATCTCTTTCCCTTTCTAATTGGGTTATTACTAATTACTTTCCCCATTAGTGAAAAAAATATCTTTTATCTATTGACCTAAATTTCTTAAATGTTGCCTAGTCACCTTAGGCACTTAAACAAAATAAAATTGTAGTTAAAAATCAATTAGCTTAATATGGTCTAACACCCTAATTAGCTCTTTTAAGTACTTTGCTGTTGCATAAGTTAGTATTGGTTACTACATTATGCAATAACAGAATACTCTTTTACACTTCCTCATAATCTCCTCAATATCTGTCAAATTCAATCCATATTTACCATTTAACACTTATCACATAAATTGTTGGAAAACATCAGCCTGGCCTCATTTGATACTGACATCACTCATAGGCTGCCCTCGGCTAGCACTATGCTTGATAATACCTACTCTCTTATGTTTGGTGGTTCCATGACTAACCAGATCTAAAATAAATCGTTGCTTGCACATATATAAGTCCATGCCTTAATATACCTCCTCAACACTGCCAGATGCCATCGGGCTCTCTTTCAACTTGAAACTCCTAATTCCTCTCTTATAAAGACGCTTGAATAAAATACCTCTTAAAACTCGTAACCCCATCTAAAAATTCTTAAAAACAAGACACATCTGGCCTCTCATGTTTCCACTTACCTTAACTGTAGTGATAATGCACTAAGTGCATATCTAAATTAACTATAGATACCTTAAATTTTACTTTTCAGCTCATCAGTTCACTCTGGGATCCTGTCAATGACACAACCAACACCTTATTAAACTTCATAAAATTTAATCAATTGAATTTAAAATGACCTCCCCACATAAATATTAAGATCCTTATTTTGACTGTCACTAAGAAAATTCACCATTGGTGAAATGATATATTGATTCTGATTTCCAAGATTATTTACTAGTTAGGTATTATCCTAATCACCTAGCTAATTAGCTAAACTTCCAAAATTTCTCTTAAACTGAAATTATATAAGTTCTTATTAAACTAAAAAGATACCCTGTTAGCATAATTTTATCTTAACTTGAACTCATTTGCCTAAATAATAATTGACAGGTAACAAAAATATGGCCTACTCTTAGAATTTGTTCACACAGAGAGCCAACACTTATATCCTTTCTCACATGCTTCCATGGTTTCACACACCCTCCAAACGACAAAACTTTATCAACTCCCACCTAACCTTATACCGCATGCTTCCGAGGGATCATGCCCTCTCCTAAAACCATACCTTCCTCCTATCATGTCTTTGTTCTCCTATTTTCACCTTTTCTGATCTATAGAATTTCCTTTAATAAATTAGGTTTGATCAAAAATAAGATGAATATAATTTTTTCAAAATTTAAAATTTCAGAGTTTATTATTATTATTATTAGCACCGCGTCTTACTACCCTTTCGGGTTATACACACTTACGCTAATGTGTAATGGTAGGGTGATTGTGAGATGAAATGAAGGACCTATAGTTTAACGTGGAATCCGAACCACGGTGGAGGCCTGGCATTTTCAGAGTTAAAGATTTTCTAGTTTTTATACCAGGTTTGACTCTTAACTCCAAACAATCTTATATTTTATTTCTTTGTTGTCTTTCTGAGTAAATGTCTTTTGAGTTACCCTCTTCTTTTCAAACAATAGAAGTTTAGTTCAAGACTTGAAGTGGGAATGTAAGAGATGGGGACGGTGTGCGTCCTAGAAAATACGCATTTAAGTTTACTTTTCTTGAACAGAATTATTAGTTCTATTTCAATTAATTTATCCTTTTGAATGTTTACTCACAATTTTTATTTTGAACATTAATTATCATCACTAAAGTTGGATTGAATATTATTTAATAATCACAGTTACTAAAGTTGTAGTTACAGTTACATAATAATTAAAGTTACTAGAGTTGTATTAATACTTGCTTTATAAAGTTAAAATTATTGTTTTCTATATTTAAATCGTCCTAAATTAAAATTATTTTTTATTACCTCCTGGATCGAAGAGCTTTGGAGGGATGTACTTAAAACAACCCTTATTTTTTACCTTTAGTTTAGAGATAAAGCTACCCAATCCCTGATTCGATCTCAGATTGGATCGGTTTCGGATTGGATAATAGTCTCTGGTTTGATCTCAGATTGGATTGTTGTCTCTGGTTCAATCCCGGATTGGATCATAGTCTTTGGTTTGATCTCGGATTGGATGGTAGTATCTGGTTCAATCTCAGATTGTATCGTAGTCTCTGGTTTGATCAGTATCATTACACAGTTAATACTTTTTGTAATGAATTAATAAACTTAAAATGTGAGGTTTTAAGTGCTTTTAGGAGATATTGATAGCTTTCACCTCTTCTTTCAACCATTTCTTAAATAACGCAGAATTTATGAAATTCTGAACAATAGCGTACACAGGATTGTGTAGTTGGCGGGGGGAGGGACACCTCAAGGTGAGTTCCCCTAACCGCTGGAGGCAATTTTTTTTTTACCATTATATACACCTGGAAGCTTTTAATTCGTATTTGTTAACTTGATCATTTATACTTTTACTATTATAAATGTGATAATCTAACAAAATAATAAATAGATAAATAGGCCTACATTAAAGTTGGATTAAACGTCACATAGGCCTACTGTCAGAAAAATTACAGATTATTTCTAATAGGTTAATGTCTAGCCACTGTAAACTCCTCGATGGAACCACGTGTCAAACTGGGAGATTTGGAACCTGCCACAATCTTCAGGACTTAGGCCACTTCCTACACTGCAAGAATATCAATTACTACTATTAGGGAGGATCAACACAAGGATGTGTGGCACTTGATAATTTCTTTGCTCACAATGTTTAATTGATCACATTGAATAACCATTTTGTGAAGCTTGTTTTGATTTCAATTGTAGGCTTTAGGAAACTCTAGTTCAGTCTTTTTCTCAAGTTCAGGTACAATGTGAGTGTGAATGATTTGGTCTCAAGTGCAGGCACCGAGGGACTGATTTGGTCTCAAGTGCAGGCACTGTGGGACTGATTAGGTCTCAAGTGCAGGTACTGTGTGGCTGATTTGGTCTCAAGTGCAGGTACTGTGGGACTGATTTGGTCTCAAGTGCAGGTACTGTGGGACTGATTTGGTCTCAAGTGCAGGTACTGTGGGACTGATTAGGTCTCAAGTGCAGGTACTGTGTGGCTGATTTGGTCTCAAGTGCAGGTACTGTGTGGCTGATTTGGTCTCAAGTTCAGGTACTGTGGGACTGATTTGGTCTCAAGTGCAGGTACTGTGGGACTGATTAGGTCTCAAGTGCAGGCACTGTGTGACTGATTTGGTCTCAAGTGCAGGTAGTCTGTGATCTGATTTGGTCTCAAGTGCAGGTACTGTGGGACTGATTTGGTCTCAAGTGCAGGTACTGTGTGACTGATTTGGTCTCAAGTGCAGGCACTGTGTGACTGATTTGGTCTCAAGTGCAGGTACTGTGTGAATGATTTGGTCTCTAGTGCAGGCACTGTGGGACTGATTTGGTCTCAAGTTCAGGTACTGTGGTACTGATTAGGTCTCAAGTGCAGGTACTGTGTGGCTCATTTGGTCTCAAGTGCAGGTACTGTGTGAATGATTTGGTCTCAAGTGCAGGGTCCCCTAAATTAATTTAGTATTTGTCCATGTGTGTGTCCTATTGCCCAGATATTCTATTTACTATTATCAGGATTCACCGTTATGTACTAAGTGTTCTGTAGTAGGTTAAGTTAGTTTGTAAATTTTGTATTGATATAATATGCACATTTAGAAGGTGCATAGGGCCTAGAATATATTATTGAAAAATTGAAAATAGCTACAAAGCTCATTTTGACAAATGTATTAGTTATATATATGGCTATAGGATGACTCAGGATTAATTAATAAAAAAAAACAGTTTAAAAAAATGTCAACCGGGTTTATAAATACAGAAAAGTATATACATCAAACAGAAAAACTATATACAAATAATGTTGAGCATTTTAATACAAACAAAATTTTAAAATACAATGTTAAAAAGGAACCACAATTTAAATCTCTGTTAAAACAAGACAACCCATTTCATATGAATATCAAAATGTTTCAAATTAGAAAAATGAGTGGGAATCAAATGTTTCACAGTACTTATGCACTAAAGTTTAGACCGCTAGTCCTGTGAAATATTTGATTCCCAATCCCTATCTAAATGTAATTTATTTCACGCTTGCGATGAAACTATCACCACTAGTGAATTGAAAATTTAAGGGTGTCCTTATAAGGAACTATCAACAATAATATCAAATAAAATATCACTACATAAAAAAACCAAATGTAAATCCCATTAACAAAAACAAGCTTAATAGTAGTGTAATGTAGGTGGTAAGGAAGCCAATCTCAAATAAAATATATGTTAGCCCTTAATACACTCTTCACACTTAAAAACTCTGTATCTGTTAGATGTGTAACATTTCATAAGAGATCGACAACAGATTTCACCATTTACAAAGTCCTTATCCTCAAAACACAAAACCACATTTTATTGGCGAGAATGAAATAGTACCATCTCCTCAGGTCAATTTTGAAACCATGCTTAGGCCTATAAAATAATCTAAAGAGTAAATTTCAAAAGTGCCTTTTTCAATAGTATAATAGGCCAGCATATTGTTGAAATGTCTAAAGACATCAGTCCAAATGTTGTTGAAAAGATTAAAGAAAACAGACAATTTAGTCTCCAAGTTGATGAGAGCATTGATAGGAAAATACACTTATTGTTAACTCTTCTGGATAGTAATCATTTTAATTTTTATCTAAATTTAATAACAAAATGTATTATATTACGGCTTTTATACAAGTATGCCGTGAAAATATTGTCTTCAACTAAGTGTGCCCTGTGGTGAAAAAGGTTGGGAATCCTGGCTCTAAGGACTGATAAAGACTACTAACCACAGCAAAGTAAATATGTGCATGCAGATCAGAATAAAAGCACCAGTGGCAGCACAAGAATCTGTTGCTATAAAAACTAATGTAAGATAAAATGATAGTTTTATGAACAAAGCTATTTGAGGAATATTTTTTCTGAAAATCTAAAAACACTGGGAAGCGTGATATCTTAGAAATATTATTATTATTAGCACCACGTCTTACTACCCATTCAAGCTATATGCACTTATGCTAATGTGTAATGGTAGGGTGACCGAGATGAAATGGAGAACCTACACTTTAACGTGGGATCCGAACCATGGTGGAGGCCTGGCATTCTACACATTTACAAGTTGTGATTAATACACATCTTAGAAAGTTTTCCGAGTAATATCAAGTCCTTATAACGAATGGTGTTGCTTTGGTACAGTTAAACCTCCCATTCATATTCTTTATAATATAATCACCAATTCACAGAGTATGTCTGCTTGCGCCTTGCTCTAGCCAATTTTCTTTTGGAGAGTTTAATTGGATGTAATCTCTGGCATTCTCATTGGTTGGTATAGTTATGTGATTAAGAATACGAACTGTGTAGACGCTATTTCCATTTAAACGGACTATAGGGATGCGGAGCTTACGGGACTCTGTGGACAGGGCTTTACATCTTATGATCACTTTCATTGTTACAAATAGTTTTCAATTTTTGGAAATAGCTTATTCCTTTTTTGTATTGAGAATAAGAGAAAAACAAAAAGTAAACAAACAAAAAATATGGCAGCTATGTATTTGAAAAGTTAGAGTTTAAATGAAACTTGCAGTGTTGTTATAACACATTAATATGATGACTTACACCTATCTTGCAACACTGCAAATTTATATTTCTCCTAGAGCTTTTCAATTTTATGTTGTTAACATATTTTATGTGTATGTTATTTTGAGTTTTTCTTAATATAAAAGAAAGATATTTTAAAATAATTCATGTTTAACTGTGAAGATCAGAGTTTTTGCAGTTTGTATAGCAACACCTTTTTTGGTTGAAATAGATCAAATATTACACCTATACAAAGAGTTTAATTTTGTTCACCTAGTTGTCATTAAATTCCAGGACACCCTTGAGAAATATTCAGGAACTGTTGCCATCACCATAAGGGGAAAATTAAGCTAAGTTTGTATAGAAGCAATATTTGATTTGTTTTACTATAAAAAGTGAAAAAAACACCTATTTTTTTCTTGAGTCCCCAACATCCCCTCCGACCCCTAAAGTGTTTGTATTTCCACGCTGTTTTAATACATTTCACAATTATTAAGCAAGTATTTGTTATTTAAACAAGTTTAAGTTATTTCATTTTTTAAAGTCATAATCTCTCTTATTTGAATTTAACATACAAAATCTCATCTGAAAGATAGCTATTTAAATAGTTTAGAATATAAGTCCTACGTGATTATGGACGTATAAACGCCTCACATTATTTCTGCTCGTAGATAGTAAATTTTCTTAGAAAATACCAATAATCAAATACTAAAAAAGCCAAAGTCTTGTAAAGTATTTATGTCGCCATGGTCTCGACAGGACGCTCCACTTTAAACATCGCTGCGGCAAATGGGGCATATCCGTTTCTCCTGAAAATAATAAATAAGATGTAATTTTGTTATCTTATACTATCATAACACATTTATTCTATCCTATTAAGGGGAAAATTACAATCTGAACACAGGAATCAGACCAGAGACTTTTGGCTTTGAGCACCAATGCTCTATTCACTGAGCCATCCTTGTGAATCTTATATTCAGGGTCATTGTTCACTATTTGTAGTAACCTGTTTATTTTGGTAACAATACAACTAGTGAAAGACAGCTCTGGATGAGATGAACAGGGAAGTCTCAGTGGTAGAGCCCTGGCTCGTAAAACCAAGGGTCCAGGATTCAAATTCCTGTGCCAAGGTTATAATTTTTCATTATATTGAATTTTAATCATCTATCAGGACAAACTAATTCAGTGGACAATCATCACATATCAGTCTGTGATACACATGAATTAAAAACATTTGCTCTACGATAACCACCAACTGTGAGGGAACTGCAAGTCTTATAGAAAAAAGCTTTATCTTTATTATTTATGTTAACTGTTGCCAAATCTCCTATGTTTCAATCGTTGTGACATGTAGGGAACAAGTTACTGACAAAATACATTTTCCTTTAGACTAGTACATCCTATTCTGGAAACATTGACTTTTGCCACAATCATGACTTTCTTTTAGGAATTAAAATGTAACTAACTTTATTTGTTTTCTTCGTATGCAAGACCGCATCTGGGGGGG
>CABFVX010002323.1:31685-78043 GCA_902151425.1 Timema shepardi | reverse complement strand
AAAATCCTTAATTGTTCAAGCAGGCAGTGGACCTAAAGGCACAAGACCTAATTTTATAAGACCTAATTTTACAAGACCTAACTTCACTGGACCTAATTTTATAAGACCTAAAGGCATAGCTCCTAAACTTTAGGTCTTGTGAAATTAGGTCCAGTGCATGTCATCCCTCTTTACTACTTCTCAAAATCATTTGAATGATTCTTTCAATTCATTCGATTCTTAAAATCATTTTATTATGCCCATCAATAGTTACGATACGCAAAATATATGATGCACGGATCCATCTTACACTTTCTAACATATAAAGGAATTGGCAGCACTGGTACGATTTGTCCTCCCCCATTACTATTTTTTTCGAAGGGCGGCAAATGGGCTCTAAGTTAGACATTTTGTTGGGTTTCATGAAAAATAAATACTTTAAACAGTCAGACACCGATAAAACTACACTATGTAGCCTATGTATCGATTGTTTGTTTAAAATCGATTCAGGAAAGCTAATCACTTACTAAGCGCTTTCAATTTTTAAGGATCAAATAACAACTTGCTAATCCATTATTTGTTTTTAAATTGATTTAAACTAAGAGTGTATTATTTTTTTTAAATATGTTATTGAAGTAATTGTAGAAATATTCAAAGGTAGTCCTGCCTTATAAAATGGGAATGAACATATTGTAGTCGTAAATATGTTCATGTTTTAAATAGAATGTACTCTCAGAAATCGATATAGATATATCGTAAGAATCGAATGTTTTTGTTTTCTACACGAAAATAGATAGTGGATATATAAGTAAATAATAAAACAACTTGGGTATTATTGAGTTCACTATTTCCAATGTATGTTTGATTGTTAAGCATCTTGTTTTAGTCGTTATTAAAAATATCCGTTTGTAATTTTATTTTTGCTACCTTAATACAATAAAATATCCTTTAATGATGATTAAAGTTGATCAAAGGATAACTAGACCTAATCTGTTTATTTCACATGTTTTTTATAAACTTAACTAATTCTAACAACACTTTTAAAAATAACTAAAAGACACTCAAATTTTGATTGATTTGATTTTCAAACATTAATATGAGTCTAGATTGTTTAATTTGGCTGAATTTTAACCTGTATTTTGCGAGGGGTGGTTGGGGTTGATTAAAATTGAAAGCATGATTGAAATAAATCTTAATTCACAGTTTAGTCCTATATCGTGTAATGTAGGTCTATTTATAAGTCATTAAAATTTATAACGATTTGCTAGGATTCGGATTCGAGATTCGAAAATAAAATGTAGATTCGGATTCGAGAAATAGTGGATTCGACCCATCTCTAGTTTAAATGTTGTGATGTATCTGTCAGCCTAGAGTGAAATACCACAAACAAAATGATTTAGTGTATAAAATCATATAAATACAACAATACTTTTACAGAATAAAACAATAATTATTAATAAGATATATTCATTATTTGTTTTTAGTACTGCATCTTACTACCCGTTCAGGTTATACACTTATTTATACTTTGATTCTGCCTCTGTGTTTCATATTATATTAAAACCTCACCCTATCTTTCCCGAATGTATCACTTTCCCAGATCCACCATTCGATTTCCATGGGCCATGAACACATACTAAACAAACTATATATATAAAACCAGCAACAATCATTTCTCGATTGTTTTTCCAAATCTATTGGTCAGAATTTTTCGCCCGGAAGAAAGTGAATCCAAGATTAATCTTTATTATGAAAGAGCAACACTATACACATAAATGTTAAGTACACATTGGTAGTATGAGGGGTGTTCAAAAAGAAACCTAACTTTTGAAATCGCCCGCCAACCGGCAGAGGGAGCACACTGCGGCTATTGAGTGCACGTAGCGGCACGTTTAGACAGCAAAATGACATTTGCCGCGTTTCGCTCTGACCGTTAGTTGGCGAGTTACATCCGCTGAAGTGAGCACGTGCACAAGCTGTTCGTTGGATTAGTGCCAAAGTGACAATGAAAGAGCTTGAAGAACAACATGTGTGTGTGTGAAATTTTGCTACAAACTTGGCAAAACTTTTACAGAGACATTTCAATCGCTTAGTCAAGCATACGGGGAGGACTGTATGAGTCGAACACAGTTGATTGTTAAACTTCTTGTCTTGGTTTTCCCATCACACTTCCAATAATGTTAGTTAATTGTTACAAGAGGTTTACAGGGTAAAGAGAATAGTAGCACAAAGCAAAACAAGCAACTAGTAACTACTTTTAGAAGTAGTAAGTAAATATCCGATTATTACCGACTCTTTACTTCTTCTCAAAATCATTTAAATGATGCAGTTTAACAATGAGTGGTTTAAGCGTTTTGAACATGGCAGAATGTCGGTCAGTGACGATCCCAAACCTGGACGATCTTCCACATCAACAGATGACAACCATGTCGAGAAAGTTCGTGTTGTGATTTGTGGAAATTGTCGTTTAAGTGTTCGAGAAGTTGCTGACGAGGTGGGCATCAGCGTAGGATCATGCCATCAAATTTTGAGTGACAAACTTGATATGTGTCGTGTCAATACAAAACTTGTGCCGTGTTTGTTGACTGACGATCAGAAACAGACATGTGTTGAAATCACCCAGGTAACTGCTTGCCACTGCCAATGACAATGAAAACTTCCTTAAGTACATCATAACAGGCGATGAGACGTGGGTTTATGGCTATGATATTAAAACGAAGGTGCAGTCGTTACAGTGGGTGGGCAAAGGGTCTCTTCATCCAAAAAAAGCACGCATGAGTCGTTCAAAGATCAAGGTGATGTTGGTTGTGTTTTTTGACTTCAAAGGCATGGTCCATCAGGAATTTGTACCACGTGGTCATATGATAAACAAGGAAGTCTACCAAGGAATTATAGCGCGTTTGAGGGATGCTGTGCGCAGGAAGAGGCCTGAATTGTGGGGAAACCTGACTTGGATGTTGCATCGAGACAATGTGCTGGCTCACATGTCGTTCCTTGTCTGCAGCTATCTACCAAAACATCACACTTCCATAGTGCCCCATCCACCGTATTCTCCGGACCTAGCCCCAGCAGACTTTTTCCTGTTTCCCAAACTTAAAACCACGTTGAAGGGATGGGACGTCGTTTCCAAACCATAGAGGAGATTCAGGACAATGCGACAAGAGACCTGCGCGCCATCCCACAAAGTGCGTTCCAGGAGGCTTTCCAAAAATGAAAGCAGCATTGGGAATGGTGTATTGCCAGTAGAGGGGGCTACTTTGAGGGTGACTGTGCTTAAAATGTTGTTCAATGAGCAATGTTATAGCAAAGGTTCGTTTCTTTTTGAACACCCCTCGTAGTAACAGCGGTTGATCATGGAATGTGGTGTAGCAAGTTATTATCTTACTGCCCATTCAGGTTATATGCTTAAGTACTAATTATGCTAATGGTTTAGAAATTCGGAAGGTTGAATTTAGAGGAAGTGAGACCCATATGCATGGAGAGAGAGTGGAAAATTTTCTAAGAAAAACCACCCCCATTTCATCCAACCGAGATTCGAAACTCGGACTCCCCAACTTCGGCAGTCTCGCTCAGCAAGTTACAGTTGTGTATCTTATATCCTAAGCAATGAGCTGGAAGGAAAGCAGGATGGTGAGACCCTGGTTGGGCTGGGAAAACCTGCCTGTATGTTAGTGTGTCTCACTTCCCTTTGCACTTTTGTCTAGTTGAGTATGCAGTTCATCACATTTGTTCGATCCTCAACAGTGCTTATTATTATTATTATTATTATTATTATTATTGTTATTATTATTATTATTATTGTTATTATTATTATTATTATTATTATTATTATTATTATTATTATTATTATTATTATTATTATTATTATTATTAGTCATAATTATCTTTTAGTATTCTTTCATTTCACATGGCATTTTCTGTGAAACTATTTGGAACGTTATAATAACAATTGTACATCATAGAAAAGGTGGATGAAAACTCATCAGAGAAAGGAGAATTGGTGTAGCCAAGCCACTAGGCCTGACACCATCAACCCTAAATATAATTAATGTGAAGAAAAAGGAAACCAGAGGGCCAGTTGATAGCTGTGGTGTGCATCAGCCAAGAAAAAGAAGACGGGAAAGGTGTCGACCTACAGCGACATGGAAAATGCCCTCTTTCCATCAAGTCAGGTATCCTTGTAGATGGAAGCATTGTGGTAGAAATACCTTAAAATAGCTTAAATAGGGGTTGAGAACTTTTCAGCTTCAAACGGTTGGGTCTCCTTAAAGCAATACCACAGCCTGGTATTTAAAAAACTGGCCAGGTAGAGTGCTGCTTTAGATACCAACACCACAGAACTCGGACTTGAAAAGATTCTAGAACTGCTGGAGAGGTATGAAGATAAGGACATCTATAATTCAGAAGAAACTGGTCTTTTTTCTTCTTTTTTTTTCAATTGTTTGCAAGATCGAATGCTTCCAGTGAAAGGAGATACCTGCTATGAAGCAAATTGTGTGAAGGAATGATTTACTTTACTGCTGTGCACAAACAGTAATGCCTTCGTAAAAAGAAGTATTGCAAAGTGAACTTGACAGTAGAAACAATAACATTATTTGTGTACATTTTTTTGATTTAGTAAATACATACAGGAAAATCTGAATGTTTTACTCGAGTAATTTTAAATATTGTTTGCTTGTATCCATGTTGTTGTTTTTCCTAAAGATCCCCGATGGAAATTAACCTAGATTACACTGTATTCAATTCAGCTTAGCTTCAAGATGGATTTTGCACAGCCCTACCAGTGAAAGGGGTGGGAACAAAGCTTTAATTGTGTAAGGATGGCACCATCTTCCATTTCCAACTGTGCTTCAAATGAGAAACAAAGTTTTCAATAAATGAAGTGATATAAAATAACATAAGAAAGGAACTAAATGCCTGAATAAAATTGCTTGGGTTGAAGTTTCCCCCAAACAGTGTGTTGTGGCACACTAGTGTATCATGGCAGCAGATTAGGTGTGCCACACCCTGGGACGCCTTGCAAATGCTGAAGAATATGAAAGATGTTGGTAAGAGCAGCAGCCGTATGTTCACATTTCTTACTTACTCATACTTACTAATATTTTAAATACATCCAACGAAATCAAAAGATTTCACGCAAAGTTTTAGTCCTGGTTTACCCAAATTAGTAATGGTTTGAACTAAATGGTTCCAAATGATAAAAAGGTGGGCAGAGAAAAATAACTTCAACCTTTAATCTTGGAACATTTGGAAAAAATGGAAAAAATTAGTCTAGTATACGTTCTTAATTTTAATTTACTGTACAACCATTGTGGGTGCATAATGCATTTTCTGTTGCCATGGCGCATACCCAGAACAAAATCATCTTTTTAAGTATACTGTTAACTTAAAAAGTTTGTAGAACACTGTCTTAACACAAAGCTATCTGCACTAATGGGCACGTAGACAAAGGCATCAGTCTTACCTTGACTAGTTTGCCCGTGAGAGGAAGAACAGGGTTTGAATTATGTTTAAGCATATTGAGGTGATATTTCCTAAATGGTTTCCTACCACACAAATCTGAGTACATTTCTCCTAAATTCTACCTGTGTCACCCCTACCCTTTTAGTGTACAGTATATAAGTCAATAGGCAAAACTATCAGCTAATAACAAACTTTGGGTGATACACTTTCTCGAATTGGAACAACAAGAGCTAAATATTTGTAACATGGGCTTACCTCGAACCAGCGGTCAATACAGGACCCATGGAAGGAGTGTGCACACGGCAATATCCTGAAACCCATGTTGTTCAAAGTATCCTGGCAGATAGTGCAAGAATAGACATTTTGAGAACTTGTTTTCTGGTTCCTTTTGCGAGCTCTAAGCCTCGAAGGTCTGGATCTAGACACAAAAGTGAAAAAACAAGTGTTCTTATTTTATAATACTGACTAATGGCCTTTGGAAGAATTCAATTGTTTTAATATCAGCTAGTCTTTTAAAACAGAAAGATTTATTTTGATGATTTTTAGTTTTCAAGTTTACTAGTGGCATATGATGAAGAAATGTTTTATTTACAAATAACCAATAATGTAACTAATATGGATATAATTCACCAGCTAACTACCCCTTTTTTACATGTTTTATATTATGTATCCTATATTCAAATGATGCACTCAATAGGTAAAATGTATTTTTTTTAAAACAATACAAAGGCAGTTTATGATAAAAGCTAAATAATGAATTGTGGATATATTCAAATGACAGTTTCTTAACCAGTTTTACCAAATGAATTATATTAACTGTGGGTAACTTAAATTTAAGCGTTTTTAGGCTTCACAATAATAATTTTAAAAACAACTATCCCAACTCAAACACATAATATATATTTTTAGGTCCCATTTCCAAACCAGTCCCAGTCACACTCAACCAGCTCACCCCATATATTGAATACAATTGAACTAAGGTCAGAAAATAAACAAAGCCTCCGCCACTACCAGCCAGTTGTGTTGGCATTTGGCAGCAACCTAAACCTCGCTCAAAGGAAAAGTGGGGGAGGGAGGCAGTGGTCCTTGCATAATTCCGGAAAGTAGAGTGTTTTCTGGAATTCTACACATAGTAGACCGTCCTGCAGTTCAAGCGTCTCAAGAATGCAATCAACTTATAATCCTATAATAAACCTTGGTATAATATATAGTCCTAGAGCATATTTCTTAGGAATTCGTTTTTCTACCAAAACATCAATATTTTATTATTAAAACTTACGGTATATGTACAAATTAATACAAATAATTGATTAGAATGCATGTGCTGTATGTATGTATGTAGCCTATAGGCCTGTATAGGTCCTGTATATAATCAGAAAAAAAATTAAATTAACTCGCCTAAGTAGGCCTAGAAAGACCTGAAATACACCGATTTGAGATTTGGTGTAGGTGTTCATCCACACAAACCGATCAAAATGTTTGGAAACTGATTGAGATCATAGCACTCCAAACCTTCTTTAAGAATATGTTGAACGTCATCTATTGAAATGTCACGAAGTAAACTGTCATATAGGTTCGATCAATTACAAATGAGCCCTCTAACAAATTACATCTTGAGAAACAGCAATTGTTTAAAGATATATTATTACGGTACTTACCCAGATAACTTAATATATAAAAGGGTTTAGCCTTCCATGTGCTAAAAATTAAAATTTCAACTAATATTGATGAAATGGAGAATTTAAAATCTCCAAAAATAATATATGGCTGAAATCATAGAAATCGAAATGCATATGAATATATTAATACCATTGATCGATCACTTTAACTTACTAGCGTATTCATAAATATTTAAGTTTATGTGGCTTTTGTCGAGTTTTGTTTAAAAGTGTACAACTATGCAAACTTTCAAAGCTTTATAAATAAATTATTATTCGATTTTCCGTTTTCTTAAGGGTAATACAATTGACATACATCATAATAAAACAAATAAAGTAATAGGGACTATTTATATGCTATATTTGAAGCGTACTATAACCACAAACCTATCTTGTCGGTTTTCTTCTTGCGTTCCAGAGGTGGGCTCCAGCGGAGGACATCGCTGCCTGTTGCTCCATCCTGTCCTGCTAAAGGGAGCCTCAGGTTGCCGATCCAAAAAATATAAAATCGCAGCAGTTGCTATTCCAACACCCATAAATATTGCAAATGCAAGCCCTTGGTAAGGCATTTTAAAAAATTCAACTTTAAAGTTCAGATATTACCGTACTGATCATTAATGAACAAGTAATTAAATGATGGTTGGAATTAGGCGATTAGTAGTTTTAGTTTATATATATATATAAAATTCAGAAATTGCCAGTTACATGGCAATGTGACCAATACAAAAAAGTAAATAGTTTTTGTCTTGAGCGTAAAATTATCATAAAAGTATAAAAATTTCCTGAAGCACTACTTAAATAAGAAAAGCGTAAAGTGGTTGGTTTTGTTACATAGTCTGTCTATTTTAATACTGCATCACACATGTTTATTTTTGTTAATTTGACTAGCTTAATATCATTGATACAACCATCGTAATTTCACTACTTGTAAATATACATGTTTGTAAAATTAATTTCTTTTATATTTCTATCGTCCCTTCATGGTAAATAATAATAATTTTTATTGTCTATTTGTAAATTGCAGCCCTATCTAACTTATTAATATAGTATGGACTCAATTCTAAGATATATTTGAATATTGGAGAATCAAATACTACCCAAAGAGGCCTACATCACAAACTGTGTAGTTAGTAATTTTGTAAGGAACTAGCTTTTAATATAATGAACGCTTGGATCAATAATTACGTAAGACAAACATGTCAATTATAGATTCTACGACCCCGGGAATAGCGTTCCTCTCGAAGTAACGACCCTTTTTTGGGAAAACGTGAAAAATGTGGGGGGAAAAGGTTGAAAAGTTTAAGGAAATCGTCTGTAAAATGTGTTTGTTGCATTTATTTGTGAGCGCTGTATTACTAATAACTGGGGTGGGTCGGGTATAAAAATAGACACCACCTCATCAATGCCAGCCAATAGCACTTGACTGTCCACCCCCTCCTACAAGCAAGACAATGTTTCCCCGCGCGTGACTACCGCTACATCACGCGCCAGGCTTGCTTTTGCCATTGTTATTTCGATTCTCGATTTGATTAATATTTTGGTTTGATTTTGTAAACAATTTTTGACGACCCATGATATTGTTTAACATTGTTATTTTGATTTGGTTACGTTTTCGGTTGGATTTTGTGAACGAATTTTGATGGCCCATGCTATTTTTAAAAAATTTGATACGAACTTATAATTTTGACGAAATGAGTGAAAGGAGGACCTTCTTGACGCACATGAAGAAGTGCGAGATCATCCAGGAAATGGATGAAAAGAAGGTTACAAAGACGGAGATTTCGCGGTGGCATGGCATCCCGAAGTCGACACTTTTCACTATTCTCAAAATGAGAGAAGAAATTGTGAATGCAGTGCAGAAGGAAAGCCACTATATAAATGCAAAAAATTTGAAGGGTGCGACGCACGCGAATCTGTAGAAGGCTATGCTGGAGTGGTTCAGCCAGCATGGAGCACAAAACATGCCTATAAACGGACCGATGATGCAGAGGAAGGCTGATGAATTTGCCCTGAGGTTGGGTATAAAAAACTATAAGTGTTCAAGTGGGTGGGTAGAGCGTTTCAAAGTGCGTCACAGAATAGCCAGCCACAAGGTCGTCGGGGAAAGCGCATCGGTGGGCCTAACACCAGTGAGGGATTGGATGCCCTTGCTCCGAAACATCCTTAGGCGCTATCAGTCTCAAGATGTATACAACGCTGACGAGCTGGAGATGTTCTACAACCTCGTGCCAGATCGCACTCTTGCTGTGAAAGGGGATAAGTGCAAAGGTGCGAAGAGGAGCAAGGAGCGCCTCAGCGTACTTTTGTGCTGCAACATGGACGGCAGCGATAAGATGAAGCCCCTCGTGATCGGGAAGTTCAAGAAACCCCGCGGTTTCAAGGGCACCATCCTGCCTTGTGACTATGATTCTAATACGAAGGCATGGATTACCTTGGGGGTGTTCACGAGGTGGCTTCAAGGCTTTGATTCGAAGATGGACGCCGCAAATAGAAAAGTCGTGCTCTTTGTCGACAATTTCCCCACACATCCTGCTCTCGACAAACTCAGGAACATCGAGCTGGTGTTTCTGCCAAAGAACGCGATAGGATGCTTCAGCCCCTGGACCAGGGAATAATCCAGCAAGTGAAGGTTAAGTTCCGCGAGATGCTTGTGCGGAGTATGGTGTGGAATCTTGACATGGGAAATGAGGTCAAAAAGTGGGATGTGTTCAGGTCCATGGAAGGAATCGTCGCCAGTTGGAGGGGCGTGAGACCAGCGGTGATCACCAACTGCTTCCGACACGCCCACTTTGTTTTACCAGTTGACGGAGAGGCTGCCGTGCTTCCCACTGCTGCCAGCGCCGAGGACCCAAACGACCCACCGCCAGTGGACGCCAATTCCCAGCCAGGCCCCTCCACAAAACCGCAGGTAGGCTCCTGCATGAAACCACGGCCTGGCCCATCAACAGCACCTTCGTTTGCCCCCCTGGCTTTCACTCGGCCGTGCGATGAAGAAACGTGGCAGAGATTATCCCCAGACTGCACGTCTGAGGAGTACATAGCAGCAGACGATGACATCGCAGTTTGGGGCACCCTCGACGACGCCGATATAATCAGGGAGCAGCAGGAGTCCAGCGATGAAGAGGGGGAGGAAGAAATGGAAGAAGAGCCTGAAGACATTCCCACGATGAAAGATGTTCTGAAAGCTGGGGACGTCTACTCAATAGCACTTAAGCGCCAGGGAGCTAGTGAAGATCTGTGGTCCCAGTCCTATAATTTGAAAGACTTTGTCGAGAAAACTGGCGCTAAGAAGAAGCAGGCCTCCATAATGGACTTCTTCAAGAAATAGGTAGGTTTTATTTTATTTACTTTTTCACGTGTTGTCTAAAAAATGCAATTTTTTCGTATGAAGGTCAGGGGTGGAACAAAATCTGTTAAAATTCCAATAACGACCCTTTTCCAGGGAACCGTGAAAGGTCGTAGAATCGAGAGTTGACTGTATTAGGGAGAAACAGTATAATTATATTTAACACATACACCACATCACATGGCAATCCAATGGGGGAAAATGCCAGATCTGACCCTAAACTAGAATTGGCCAGATCTGAGAATACCAGTCTGGCCCCGGATACAACGAAATCGAAACATGAATAATTGTATACCTAATGATACCTCCATCATAAATGCCATTCTTTATCAAAACAATTAGATGAATTGTACAACAACATCCATGCCCAATTCTGTAATCGATTAAACCTTCATAAATCAACTAGATTTAAGTAAGATAATTAAACTTAACATGAGGCAATGGGTTTATTTTATCAGCAAATTGTTCAGTTGTTTCCAAATACTTTTTTTCACCTTCCTATAGTGACGGGACTGAATTTTATCCACGCTGAATGGTCTTCGATCAGACATTTCTCAAATAAACAGCTTTAATAAAAAAAATCCTGAATTGTAGCCACTAGAATTATCTGCATTATATCCACCAAATCTTGATCAGTGTCCACCTGATTGGTCTCCATTCAAACAGGTTTTTTTTCTTCATTGGCACTGAATATATTGTCAAATTACAGGTAGCTTACAATAATAAAAAAAAAGTTCAGATCAAAGCATGATAACATTTGATAAAATTTTATTTATATTTATTAGAGGACAAAGGTGTTCTATATATAAGGTGCCTAACTTCTGTGCTGAAGGTCCTGTGTTCAAATCCCGACTAGCAGGTTTTTCAGAATAGCAAACCCTACCTTCACCTATGACAAAGTGTATACTTTGTGAAAGTGCGCAATACAAGGCCCCGCCATGGCTTAGAACCCACGTTAAGCTGTAGATGTAGGTTCTCTCTGCTTGCAATCATTCATTCACATAATCATCATATCATCGTGGATAATGGAATTAACTTTAATGGTGTCCCTTCCTGAGAAATTAATTCCTGCTTTAAGCCACGCAAGCAGAGGCCAGAAATGTCTGTAAGAAAACCATCCGTGGGGCATAAGAAAAAACAAACAAACAACTATTTATGTTTATGATTTGTACTTTGAAGGACCGTAATCTCGTAAAGGTCAGGGACTTCTGATATAGACCTAACCATACGAAGGCTGGGGTAAAGGTTGGTTATCTAAAGCCGGGTCCAGACTTGAACAGAACATGTTCGCAACGTGTTCCGATAGTTGGGATTCAGTATCTGTTGTGCGATGTGTAAGCGTTTACAAGTAGCAGCGGCAGCATACATATTTATTCATTACTACAAAGCAAAANCGACAGTGGTGGATGACAAGATTATACCAAAATAGAAATGTATACAGTGAGTCGAGCTTATTGGCAGATATGAAATTTCAGCCATTCGATGGAATGTGTAAAAACTTTACTCAAATTCACCCATCTAATTTTGTATTCTTGATCAATTTAACTGGATCGATCTCCTCCCACGTATCCTTTTTTATTATTCTACAATCTGCTAAGATAAAGGATATTATTATTAACTCAAAACACACACACAAAGAAATACACTCCCCAATATATATAAGCCTAATTACAATAAGCAAAAGACACTTCAACTCCACTGTTGTCTTGCCAATGACTGAATGTTCGGGGAAATGTTCGCACGGGGGACCAGACTAAGACAGGACCGAACACGAACATCCTTCGATGCGACGGGTAAAAACCGACAACTGGTGGATCGGGGCCGAACAGAACGACAACGAACATATTTTGTTACAATGTTCTGTGCTGAGAAGTATCCATATTTGTCGCAAACATGTTCGTGTTCGTTGTTTTTTTCTACTCTGGACCAAGCTTAATGAGTCACTTTTCACCATACTTCTGCGCATGTGTCACTTTCCATTCGATTCCCGCCATATTGCTAAAATAAACACAAGTTTATTTCCGAACCGTCCACTACCTATTAGGTTAGTGTGTGTAAGCGACGTGATCTGTTTCTTTACTAGGCGTTTAGCTACAATGTTTTGGTAAGTACCTTTCCTTTTAATTACAATGATTTTCATTGCTTTTTATTTTAAATATACTTTGTAATAGTAGAACCTCTATAACTCTAAATGTTCTGTGAGCAATTTTCGTGTGGGCTTTTATCACAGGCGTTTTTTTCCGGTCACAAACTCGATTTTTTTTTGCAGCAAATACTGATTTTATGTTTTTGGGGCATCAATACTGGAAAATGGAGGGGATATTGTCAATATTATTGACCGTATAGGGGCGAGCGACATTATTTCCATCAATAATCAGTCCAGTTCAAGTCGCGCTCCTGTGAAGGTGACAATGACCGACCCCATTACAAACGACTTAGTCCTTGGGAACGATGAAGATATTGTTGGCTCACAAGGTTCCCGTGAGGAAGAAGTTACCCTTCGCCACTTCATCGAACAGTATGAGATTTCCCCAGAACTGTGGGATCCAACCAACCCATTATATTCGAAGAAGGCAGCAAGAAGTTCGTCTCTTGACCTCCTCATACCCATTTTAATGAGAATAAAGCCGGGGGCCAACAAGAGAGAGGATTCGGGGGGAAAAAACAGTTTAAGAACAAATTACAGAAAGGAATTGAAGAAGATTGCCGCATCGAAGAGGTCGGGGAGGAGTGCAGATGAGGTTTACACACCTTCCTCATGGGTGTATTGTGCGTTATCGTTTCTTGAGAGGTTTGAGAAGCCAGTTCAGAAGCAGCTGACGGAACCAGCAGTGGAACAGGTGAGTTTTATTCTTGTAGTTTTGCACTGCTTTCATGCTTGCAACTTCATTTTATAAATACCGTATTGCATCCATCCAAAATTCGACCGTTCATTCCAACATAAACTATTATAAATTCCTTCTTCGCATTAACTAGAGCCAAAACTACGACACTGAAAAACCCCTTGTAATTATAAAAAAAAAGGATCCTGAGTTATCTGGTTTCGTTATAGCTATATATTTCCCATCTAATGAGCTCACCATATACCAAAACTGATGACGAATTCAGAATTCGTGAGCTATGTCACCCCAATCTGCAGTAGTCGCGGGAAACTGAAACAAACAAAACAACCATGATTAAATACATACAAAGAATAAAACATTGCTATGATAAGGTGTACTTGATTGTAAAACATTCTATGGTTTCCAGGAATTTGAGCAGGAAGAGGATGGTACGCAGAATCAAGAAATAGGTGAACGCACTCAGCAGATTTCTAATAATTCTAGAGCTTCAACATCTTCAATGCTTCCCCCACCATAACCTCTTCCAACTCCTCGAAACAAAAAACCAAGAATGCAAGGTCCAATCTCGAAGCAAAACGAGCTTTTACAACAACCTCATCGAACCCTAATAACAACATTACGACTATTGCTAAGGCTTGGGGAGAAAAATTGTTGACTTTAGAGTCCAAACAAAGAACTATCGCAGATAAAAAAATACATTACATATTTTTGAGGCAAACTTGGGGACTCTTCATAGCGACTCCGTTGAAATAAATATGGAACATGAACCTCCAAGAAGCTCAGATAATTCGCAGAGTACTAGTTCAGTATCATTCTCAACACACAACTACAGTACTTCTTCCCCACCTGTGACGACGCTACCATTCGAAATGAACTTACAAACAGAGGACATTTCTTCACTTTTTCAGAACTTTAAGGGGTGAGTGTTGGCGGTTTTGAAGTGTTTGCTCAAGTTTTTTCGTTAACTTCAGTTTTTTAATGTTCAAGTTATTTTAATTTTTGAGACAAATGTTTATTTTGTATGGTCTGTTATATTCAATATACGTACTTATTTTTCTAGTAGTTAGTGCATCTCCCTATCTCTTTCATTTTACTACCTACGTACCAAGTATGTACAACCTACCTACTTTCAATTACAAAGTGAAGGGAGCCACTCTACTGGCTCATTGCTATACCTATGTAGAGAGGAAAATAAACCAGCCAATACATTGGTATCCTTCAATTTTGTAGTGAAAGTAAGCAGGTACGTACAAAGGAATGTAAGAATCCAAAATACATGTATATAAAAATAAAATGGATAAAATGAACAAATAAATAAAAACTATGAAAACTTACCTTCATGTAGCCTTGTAGGACATATATAAGCGTTTCTCACGTTTCAACTACAGCTGCGCTGATAGTTGACAGAAAACTTCAAGTCCTCAAAATTTCTTCCAGTGGCCAAGTATCTCAGGGTTAAGGCTAATCTTTCCTTAACCGTTATACTTTATCTCATATTTGTGTCCTCCCTTTTCAAAAACGGTTCAACCATCTGTATCAGTTTTTTAAAGGTACTTCTCTCCATTTGAAAGTAGTTCTTGAAATCTTCAACATCGTTGAGGCTAATTTACTTCAACAAAACTAGATGAGAATATTCATCTCTTTTCTTCAACCATTCCTTCATCCAGCGTTTGCGTTTCACTCGACGAGTAGTCCCAAGCGCCAAAATAATAGCTATGCAACCTTTTGTGCGATTATCCATGTTCTGGAAGGACAAAAGCCAGAAATAACCGAATAAAACCATAGGTTCATCCTGCTCGTACGCAGAAAGAGAGGTACTGTGTATCTATACGTACTTGTTTCAAAGCCTTATTCTTTTATTTTCATTGTTTCAATGGTTTTTCGCATCCATAAGGTTTTATCGTGCTCTTATTATATATGTGATACTAAGTTGCTTTGTCTGTTCCATCCACACCCTGGCCAGTTACAACCTCACATTCGTTAACAACACATTGTGTTACACTCCAACGACTTTGGTAAGCTTGTTTGTTCACTTAAATTTAATTTTTTTTAAACAATTTTTTACTTTATTGATTGTTATTAGGTTTTTTGCTTTAAAATTAACTTCTCGCTTTAATTATTCTATTTATTTTTACAGTAGCCATGATTATGGTACTTAGATTACCGAAACATATCGGCAACATATAAAACTGCTTTCTTATAAACGCTGTTTTGCTAAAAGGAGTAACGGGAAATAACCAAGACTAGACTTAGATCCACTACCCAACCTGCACATAATTATTATTATTTTGTTCCATTCGTCACAACAAAAATTCTAACTACCGTTGTCATAACTTTGGTTTGATTAAACATGTGTTTTTTAAAAATTGGGATTCAACTATTCATCCACATGGGCTGTATTGTAAACTTGGACTTTATATTTAATCTAAAGTGTCAAAACATGTTTAAAATATCATGCTTGTTTAGGCCTAACCTCATAACCAACAGTATGAGTGCCCAATAATGTGGCGCACGAATACTTTTATTAAAGCCCTTCTTTGTGCCAGTGTAGTTGGCGTCATGTAACACTCATGTCGAACTTTTACCGTGTGCGTTCTGTTAAATAAGAACAGTGCGTTCCAAACTTCAAACTAAGTGTTTAATAGGTTATGGGCCCAGACACCCAACAATTGCGTAAATATCCACGTAATATTTCGTAAAAAGTGTCCGTCGGGTAATTCACAAATCCGTTTTGTGAATTCACGTTCGCGTTAGGAAGCAACGTGGTTCGCCATTTATTTATCGTTAGGTTCGCGCGACCAGCAAACATCGTGTGTTTGAGGTTATATAATCCGCGAGACCAAAATAGAAATAATGGCCGAAAAGTTTGACGTAGCACACGTAAATAAGTTCGACGGTAATAATTATCACCAATGGAAATTTCAAATGAAATGTGCCCTAAGGGCAAAAGGAGTCTTTGATGTTGCAAAAGGCGCCATAGAAAAGCCGGCAATAGACAAAGTGAAGGAACTAGAAAAGTGGAACAAAGACGACGCAATTGCTATGTTTACACTCACTACAGCTATGGAACTATCACAGATCACATTAGTTGAAAATTGTGATTCGTCCAAAGAAATGCTAGAGAAATTAGACTCTATCTTTGAGCAGAAATCAGAAATGAACAAAATGCTAGTCCACGAACGCTTTCATCAGTACAAGATGGACGCCAACGACTCCATTGCTCAGCATATTGCCAAGATAGAAAATCTCGCGCGACATGTGAGAGAGACTGGTGAAACACTCAGTAATGTTACTATAATGACCAAAATTCTTGGTAGTCTACCTCCCAAATTTAGAAACTTCAGACAAGCTTGGCTTTCACTAGACGAGGCTAGACAGACAATCCCAAATATGACGGCACGCCTGTTGGATGAAGAGGCTAGTCTCACATCAACTGAACAATCGGAAAGTGCATTTTTATCTTCAACAAATTTGAAAAGCGATTTTAAAAGTTCTAATAATTCTCAAAAGTCCAATCAAAAACAAAGGAATAGATCAGGAAAACCAAGGGTAACTTGCTATAATTGCCAAAGAAAAGGACATTACGCAAGTGACTGTCGTGCACCTAAGAAACCCCGAGAAAACGGACAGCAAAACACTCACAGTGACCGTTCTCAACAGGGTCATTTTTCAGCATTCAGTGCAGAGCAGCAGGATGTTATACTAAAGTCAGCAATCGCCACCGAAGATAATTGGACATTGGACAGCGGTGCTTCTGCACATATGACTAATCGTCGTGATTATTTTTCTAAATTTGAAGAGACTGTAGACAATACGAGTGTCGTGCTTGGAAACAACCAAGGTCTTTCTGTGAAGGGAAGAGGAAGCATTAAAATAAAGAAATTTATCAGAGGTAATTGGTATGACTCCATCATCACAAATGTGTTGTATATTCCTGAACTAAGAAAAAGTCTTTTCTCTGAAGGTGTGATAACTGAAAAAGGGATGAAGATCCTTAAGGAAGATAGATATGCAGAAATTTACGAAAACGGGGAGCTAGTAGCAAGCGCGGTCCGTGAAACCAACAATCTGTATCGAATGTTATTCCGCACAGTGATCCCACATCAAGAAGTAGGCCTAAATTTCACCGCAAGTGGAAGTCTAAAATTGTGGCACGAGAGACTCGGACACATAAATAAGAGAACTCTGCGTGAAATGGTCACCAAAGGCTTGGTCGAAGGTGTAAATATTAATGACCTTGAAGATTTCTTCTGTGAGTCGTGTCAGTATGGTAAACAGCACAGGTTACCATTTTCGCCCTCAAAGCATGCCAAGGCCAAACCAGGCGAACTCATTTACAGTGACGTGTGTGGTCCAATGTCAACACCATCAGTTCAGGGTGCTAAATATTTTGTATTATTTAAGGATGACTGTTCAGGCTATCGTGTTGTATTTTTCATTAAGCACAAAGCGGATGTTGTTGTGTGTTTCAAAGATTTTGCAAACATGATAAAGAATAAATATGAATATTCTATTAAGACCCTACATACTGACAATGGGACAGAATACTGTAATCAGGAAATGAAAGAGTATATGTCAAAACATGGAATTGAGTTTGAAACAACGGCACCTTATACTCCTGAGCAAAATGGTAGAGCCGAACGTGACATGAGAACCATAATGGAAAGTGCACGTTCAATGTTATATGCAAAGGATATGCCAACATATTTATGGGCAGAGGCAGTAAACACAGCTGTTTATATTCTAAACAGGACTCCAACCTCTCAAGCACCAAACTCGACACCCTATGAAATATGGAGTGGAAAAAGGCCTGTAATGTCACATTTAAGAATCTTTGGAAGTGAGGCATACATGCATGTACCAAAGGAACTGCGAAACAAACTGGCGCCAAAGAGCAAGAAACTCATCCTTGTGGGATATGATAGAAACTCAACCAACTATCGTTTGCTGGATCAAAGTACACAGAAAATTACAGTCTCAAGAAATGTGATTTTCAATGAAAATTCAAGTAGTTTCATTCCTAAAAGAAACACTGTAGTCCCAGTAGTGATAGAAAACACACATTCTGTTCAAAGAATTCAGCAGGAGGACGCAGGCCCTCAACATTCCGAACAGAACGACGAAGAACCCAGGCACATTAAAGCAAATTACGAGCTGCGACCAAGAGATGTCATCAGGCCTCCCAAACGCTATGAAGCTAACCTAGTGGAAATAGATGTACCTCAGACCTATGAGGAAGCAATGAAGAGTCCTGATGCAGGGCAGTGGACTGAAGCAATCAAAGAAGAACTGGAAGCGCTGGAAAAGAACAACACTTGGGTGCTAGTATCACTACCTCCTGGTAAAAATCCAATAGGTTCAAAATGGGTTTTCAAAGTAAAACGCACCGGAGACGGAAACATTTCACGATATAAATCAAGACTGTGCGCTAAAGGTTTTGCACAGAAAGAAGGGGTCGACTATAATGACACATACTCTCCCACAACACGGTATGACTCTATACGAGTCCTACTCGCTATCGCAGCTCAACAAAACTATGAGATAATGCAGTTTGATGTGAAAACAGCATTTTTATATGGTGAACTCAAAGAAGATATCTACATGCTTCCACCAGATGGAATCAATATAGACCAAAACCTTGTCTGCAAATTAAGAAAGTCACTATATGGCCTCAAACAATCATCGCGTTGCTGGAACGAAAAGTTTGATGGTTTCCTGAAAATGTTTGGATTCTGCCAAAGTACTGCAGATAAATGTGTTTATCGAGGGGATTTCAATAAATCGAAGGTTCTGCTTGCGTTATATGTTGATGACGGGCTGATCATGGCTGATAACAAAATGGCACTACAACTCGTACTCGATAAACTGAAGACAACCTTCGAAGTCACAATCGGTGAACCAAATTACTTTGTGGGTCTGGAAATAAAACGAAATAATGTGAACGGATCAATATTTCTACATCAAGCCAACTATATCAAACAAATAATCAAGAGATTCAATCTTGAAGACTCCAAGCCAATCAGTGTGCCTGCTGATCCACACACTCACTTGAGTTCAAACATAGGGGAAAATGAAGAAATAAAAGTACCCTATCGAGAAGCTGTTGGCAGCTTAATGTTTGCTGCAATAGTTAGTCGGCCAGACATTATGTACGCAGTTGGAAACGTGAGTAGATATTTGGCAAACTATGGACCAAGTCATTGGAATGCAGTCAAACGCATCTTAAAATATCTAAAAGACACATCCAGCTATGGCATTGAATTCACAAGGAGTGAGAATCCACCCCCATTAATTGGCTTCTCGGACTCTGACTTCGCAAACGATTTGGACACCCGACGCTCCACAACTGGATACCTCTTTCAATTGAGTAATGGTCCTATAACATGGGCTAGTCAACGTCAACAAACCGTTTCCCTTTCCACTACCGAAGCTGAGTACATTGCTGCATCAACTGCGGCCAAAGAAGTCATCTGGCTTAGACGTCTTCTACTTGACATTGGGGAAACAGTGGGAGAGGCCACAGTTCTAGCGGTTGATAATCAGAGTGCAATGCGCCTTGTGCGAAACCCAGAGTTCCACAAGAGAACCAAACACATAGACATACGTTACCACTTCATACGTGAGAAATATGAGAACGGTGAGATTGACATCAAGCATGTACCCTCTGAAGACCAGTTAGCAGATATACTAACCAAACCTCTTCCACGTGATCGTTTTCAGACACTCCGCGGTGCAATTGGAATGACAAGACTTGAGAGCTGATAAATGCTTTTCATTGACATTGATATGTATATAAAGCTGTTTATCATTTTTGTTTTGTTTTTGAAGCTAATTAGTAACTATACTTAAATAAGCCATATTTCTAACCATTTGCAAGACTGTAAACAAGCATTCATTTAGTGGGAGTGTCAAAACATGTTTAAAATATCATGCTTGTTTAGGCCTAACCTCATAACCAACAGTATGAGTGCCCAATAGTGTGGCGCACGAATACTTTTATTAAAGCCCTTCTTTGTGCCAGTGTAGTTGGCGTCATGTAACACTCATGTCGAACTTTTACCGTGTGCGATCTGTTAAATAAGAACAGTGCGTTCCAAACTTCAAACTAAGTGTTTAATATAAAGTAATTTAATTTTCATTCTAAATAATTTTTAAATAAATCTATTTAACTTATTTATAATATTACTGGGTGCTTATCTTGGGTTTGTATCTAAGTCCTAGCCACATTCATATTCTAAACTAGCTTAATAAATAAACATTATGATCTTGAATAATTTTTCAATAGTTGGAACAATGCTTAGCTTGCTTCACAGGAACAGCATGACCTAGGTTGTGAAAACCCGAGCTCATTGGCCAATTACTTATGGTTTAGTGGAAAGGAATGTGTTGCCACCTCCTAGACATTAATCAAAGTCATTAAAGCCTCCTGAAGTGGCCATGCGTTTTTCAAGTAGCAAGCCCTGGGTTTCCTATTGTGCTAAGTAAAACCTTTTGGAAGAAGAATTACTTAAAACACAGTATTCTTGGAGTATGAACCAATATTAATTTTAAAATTAATAATTCATTACATGTATATTTATTAACAATCTAAACATTAGTGTTTACACAGTTAACACTGACAGCATCGAATTAAACCAAAAAACTAACCCATATAATTTTGGGTATGTGGAGCAAGACTAGCATACCCAAAGAATACGCCATTGAAGTTGAGTTTCCAAAACCAGGAACATTTCAAAGAAATATTGTTGCAGGTGACTGTTTTTGTCAACAACTGAATGTCCCGACCTGAGTCTGAAAGATCAAAAGGTTTCCGTGTGTTGTTTAGTGTCCGTAAAACACAGTTTGCCCGGTGGAAACGAAACACCACAGCAATAGTTAAGCAAAAAAAACCTTCCTCTAGAGTGGCTCTTAATATTTTTTGGGTCACGGACCCCTTTTAAGAATCTGACAAAGGCCATGGACACCCTCCCGCTAAACATGCATGTAAATATCCTCACAAACAATTTTGCATACGGTAGGTACTATCTAGTTTCTATCTCTTTAATAAGAAAGTGTGTACCCTTGTAAACACAATATCAACATTTTTTACTGGTATAAATTTACAAATGAGGACTTTATTAGCAAGAAGATGTTAAAACGCTTATAAAATTTCATTTTTTTAAAACTAGATATTTTTTACCTAATGTGCAATCACTGACAAAATTTTAAATTTTGTTTGGTGAAAGTTTTTCCAAATTTTGTAATAGAAAGGATTTTTTTTTTAAATAACAAAATATTTAACTGGAAATCTTTTCAAAACTAGCCTTAAGGTCGAATGTCATCTTATCCAACCCTTTCTTTTATATTCAATTAAAATCACAACATTATTAACAGAACGTCACAACTTTTTTACGTAGTGTGCAAAGAATAACAAATTAAAAAAAAAATTAACCGCAAGTCTTTCAAAATTTTAGCTAAAAGTAATTTTTTAAAATAAAACTACAACATTTTAAACAGGAAGTTGAGTCTTTTCTATAGCATGTGCAATAACTATTAGAATTTAAAAAAATTAAACCGGAAGTCGAAAAATGTTTTATTTAGCGCAATAGTCACTCGGGTTTGTTAGTTTAGTTATTATTATTATTATTATTATTATTAGCACCACGTCTTACTACCCGCTCGGGTTATACGCACGTTAGTTTAGTTAATACATTACTAATAACGGCGTGATTTATAAATGAGAAATTTAATAGCAATGCAATGATCTTAAGATGTGCAACCGCTAATAAAATTTCGAAAATTTTAACCGGAAGTCGAAATTTCAATACAAAGTATTGACCTTTGTGGACACGTTATCGATCTTTGTCATAGGTCCAAATATACAAATGAAAAGTCGTTTCAAATTTTTTAAATCTTAAATCAATTTTTTTATTACAATTTTTTCAACTTGATGATGCTTCAAAATTATAAATCGGTAGTCAAACTTTCTTTAAAAATAAAATTATAAAATTTTAAACCAGAAGTCGAAAAAAGTTTTACCTAAGTATAACGCAATTTTTGTTCGGGTTTGCTAGTGTATATTATTTCGTTTCCCACATATTAAGAGTTTTGAACAAATATCTATATTTTTAAACAATGGCGTGAGAACGTCTGTGCGGAGTCTCGTACCATTTATTTTGATCCCGAAGGGTGTCCTCTATTAAGAGATTTTACAGTAATTGTGCTATTTTTAAAAAAAACATATATTGCTACCTCTCGCAATGTGATAGGAAATGTGTTGTCAGGGTTAAATAATGATATAATGGCCTATTTTCCCTGAAAATCATCCCTTATGAGAAGTATTCTCTATCACAGAAAATACCGTAATTTTCCTAACCTCCAAACCATAAGTTTTGACATTCCTGAACAGTATTGTCAAATATTCAATAGTCATGATTCAGGTGTGGATGATCCAAACAGAATTCTGGCTTATATGAATGCAGTGAGAATTGCCTTTCACAACGCTGAAGTGAGAGGTTATTATTTTCATCTGTGTCAAAGTCTCATCAGAAAACTAAACAATGTTGGCTTAAAGACTGAATATGAAACTAATGTAAACATAAAAAAAATACACTGAAGTCTCGTGCCACATTAACCTTCGTGACAGTCGATTATGCGAGCCATGTCTTTGATAATCTTGCCGCCACATTTCCAGATAAAGACAGATATAATGAGGTGCTCACGTACTTATTTTATGCATACATTGAGGGTGCAGCAGGTAGAGATCCCCCGTTTCCTATAAGAATATGGAATCGTCATGATTTAGCCCTGAAACGCTCGCCAAAAATAACAAATTGTTATGAGGAATTTCACAACGCTCTTAATTCCCTATTTCACTGCAGTCGTCCTAACATGTGGTTTCTATATGATGGACTCCAGAGGGACCTGGCCTGCCACAAATTAACATTGGCTAGAGGTGAAAAAAAGGAAATATAAGGCTCTATCTGACTTGGTTTCCACTACTGTGCAGTAAAATGAACAGGTAGAAGACAAACTTAGCTACGTAAGGAGATTGGCCAATTTGCAATAAAGAAATATATTTTTTAAACATACATATATTTGAACTGATATTTGCTAATTGACGCCATTAATACCAAAATATTTTAAATTTGGATTTCAATATAATACAAACATTTGATTTGTTGTCAAAACCTATTACTACTATTATAAATATCCCTAAATAGTCCAAAACTCTTTATGTAATCTTGTATTGGTCATTTTAATAGTATTTGCACCCATAACTTTAATCCACAAGGATGATTTAGCTTATTTCGCTTGTCATCCATATTTAAATTTTCATGGATAATATATTAAACAAATACCAACTTAACTTAAATTAAATCGTTTTAGATATGTTTTTGTTAGTTACATTTTAACAACTCAGTCTTTTTAATGTTTTGTTAATAAACCACTACTCAAATAAAGCTTCGTTGTAAATTGTTTAGTGCCTTTATAGAAAAAATTAACACTTTAACAACTCACAATTTCTTATATAATTTTTATATTATTTTATTACATTAATTATTGAACCAATATAGGCTAAACCTTGTTAATTTCGTAACAATATTTTATATTTTTAGAGTAATAGTCTTTGTTTTATTTCATGTAACATCTAGCCTACTTATTAAACTACACCCGCATGTAGATCCAACTTAAATGTATAATAACTATTAAATATGACTCTATTTTGATATACTTTTGTATTTTATTTGAACTCTAATCAATTGTTGTAAACATTGGTTATGTTGTTGTACCAGGGCCAGGATTTTTATGCCAAAAATGATCCATAAAATGACACTAAAAATTCCAAACTCTACTTTAAATTGACAAAAAGACCCATGCACAAGAATCAATCAAATGCGCACTTTACAAGTGGAAACTAAAATGTTAGTAATGCAAAACACCAATCAAACTTGCATTCCGTTAAAAACTAACCTTGCTTTGTAGTTTTTTTTTCTTGTGGACATTTTTCGTGTGAGCAATTTTTCATGTGGGCAGGCAGCCTGTATCTAGGGGCGGATTTACGATAGGCCTAGTACTTGCCTACGGCGGCAGATTTTAGGGGAGAAAAATTTTAAATGACGAAAAAAAGTTACATGTATTTTTCTGCCAGTTAAAATAATTATATTTCTTCATCGTGTGTGTGATTGTTGTGGTTTTCTGTATCTGTGTACCAACATGACAGAGTATCGCCTTAATTCACTTACAATCATCTTAATTGATAGTCACGTATTAGATAAAAGGGATTTTTCTGGAATCATTGACCAGTACGCTCAGCAAAAATCCAGTGAAAAGATACTATAGACTATTTTCTTATTGTGTACATGCTAATATTTTATATGTAGTAACATGTTCTATAGTATACTAATGCAGACTTTATATTTTTAAACGAAATAATATTTGAATTTGTGTGTTAAGATAGTGTAAGAGTTTTTATTTCAAGCTTTTAAGTCTTTACTTAGAATCTTACTACTTTTAAAACCTCACTATAATANTATGGGCGGCCGAGTCGTAAATCCGCCCCTGGCTGTAGGGGCACGGTTTGAAACGGAATCCAATAGGTTGGTGTGAAAGAAGCGTCTTACGTTGGTCTGGGCATATTGCGAGGATGAGTGTGGATCGAGTGACGAAGCAAATACATGAAGGAAGAATGTTTGACTCTAAAGTAGTGTGGGGGAGAACGTCAGCACACAGTAATCGAGAGTTTATGTTTGTATTTAATGACCTAATTGGGTCTATAGGCCCTCTTAATGGTCTCCTTTGTTCTATTTTGTTAGGTAATCTCCTTTTGACTCTATATGGCATGGCAAATTCGTATGAGGCCTTTGCATCTCACGAGCTAATTTGTATTTGTTGCCCTTTAAACGGCTTCCTTAAGCCTAGTACATGTTAATGTTAGACTTTATTAGTATACCTTTATGTTAAGAGTTGATCGTGTCCGTGGCTATGGTTAACCATGGATGTAGCTGCGATACCGTAATTGGGGCTTATTATCCCCAAACTTGTGGGACATGGTAGCACCTCATTATTGTGGTCTTGACATTCACACTGTATATGTTCCCTTATGAAAGGGGATCAGATTACCTATAAGTTAAAAGCTTCAATCTCTATGCTTTTTATGTGTCCAATTAACCACGAGGAGCATGAGCTAATGTCCATACCTAAGGTACTTAGTATATATAACCTATCACACAAGCTGTGGTTTTGGCCTTTTCTTAGGTAAACTCTCAGATCTTGCTGAAAGACCCCTGTTGACTGGTTATTTCAATGTAGGCAAGAAGGTGTCATGTTATATTCGTTAATTATTGAACTACTAGATGATGGTCACAGAATGTATTTAATCAAAGGTATTGATCGTTATCTCATAAATCTCTACTTAAAGGACTCTTTAAACTGGCCATTGTGTTTGAGCCTGTTGTATAATATCTAATTATTCTCTAAAATAAATACATTGATTCCCTACTATACTTAATAAACAGGACAACGAAAACCTAATGAACAATTCATATGTATAATTATGTACTATCCTTTTGTGACAGTTCATTAAAATGCTGTTACCATTGTATTTCTTCCTTTGTATACATGCAACCCTCTCTAAGCCATTGGGGCGGGTTCAAAATAAATTTATTTACTACCGATAACCATGAAGTACAGATATGGGTTATATATATATATATATATATATAAAGCAATTCTTCAAAAATATGTATTTAGAATAGAAATTATGTTTATTAAAAAAATATTCTAAGATTAATGAAAATTCGGATTTCCCAAATCCCAAATCAGAATCCGCTTTACAACAATATGGAAACTCGTAAGATTTGGATGTCTTAAACTTAAAGCATTAGTTGACAATGATCACAAAGTTGATATCACCTTAATTGTTACAATTCCTAGATATTTTAAATTATGTATAAATTATATTTTGAAGAAGGTACTGGAAAGGTTGATGGAAATATATAAAAGAAACGAGCACGATATGGATTTTACAATGAAAAGAAGAATGAAATTCACTCTTTACATTGCTGCCAATGTACAAAGAGGTAATGGCTGCCCCTTAAAGAAAATCAATTGTTACCGCCCAATCCCCCGTCCTAAGTTTCATTCTATCGGAACTCATCAGGAAGGAGTGTGAAATGCTCAACGCAATCTTTTAAAAGTGAACACCAAAAAACACAAAAAGAGAAAAAGAGGAAATTTGTAAAGAATCATAAAACAATTAGAAAAGAAGATAATAAAGTTACCGAGTGCCAGGCCTCCACCGTGGTTCGGATTCCACGTTAAACTGTAGGTCCTTCATTTCATCTCACAATCACCCTACCATTACACATTTACCATTACACATTAGCGTAAGTGCGTATAACCCGAACGGGTAGTAAGACGCGGTGCTAATAATAATAATAATAATAATAAAGTTACCTCATTATGCGAAAACAGGGTTTTCTTATAGAAATTATGTATATAGAAATGGACCGCAGGAGGGTTTACCAAATATTTGGTATAAACTTATAATTATTTTATCGCTCGCTGTCTGTAACAGCTGCTAGCGCCAAGAAAAGTTTTTCCAAGTTAAAACATAAAAACATACACTCAAAGCACCAGGTTTCACTTTACTCTATTGAATCTAAAATATCCCTAACATTTTGTATCTGGAGTATTTTTAAATGTATTGAGAGAGGAGAGCGGCACTTTCATGCTCTGGGCGGTAAAAGGGCACGATCTGGTTCTGGTCATAGATAAATACTTTAATATTTAGTTCGGGTTCCTCATTAATAAAACAATATTTACTTAGGAAAAGCTTGGCGACTCCATAGTAATATCTGTAAGACAGTTAAAAAAACATTGCTATACACATTGATATGTACAATATTTATTTTATTTATTAAATAAAAATATTATAAGAACATTATATCAACACACACAGAAATAAAACATTATTTAATACATTTAATGATTTTAGGACAATATATATCACCTATATTTAAAAGAGTAGGTTACTAATTTTAATTTTATAAAAATATATTTGGAAATTGTAAAAATATTGTAAGAAGTTAAATACAGAACTGGTAGTAAATG
The DNA here is from genome assembly GCA_902151425.1 of Timema shepardi. Classification (NCBI taxonomy): domain Eukaryota; kingdom Metazoa; phylum Arthropoda; class Insecta; order Phasmatodea; family Timematidae; genus Timema; species Timema shepardi. The sequence continues at coordinate 50,660 of CABFVX010002323.1, read as the reverse complement.
TAGAGTAAGAAACAAGAATAGAAGAGGATTAACAAATATTGTAATATTTTGCAACAATAATGACGTGTATGGCTCAACTAATATCAGTCGATATTTTACAATAATAACGTTTGTGGATCAACTACTATCAGTCAATATTTTGTAACAACAATTATGTTTATGGCTCAACTACTATCAGTCGATATTTTGCAACAATAATTACGTTTGTGGCTCAACTATTATCAGTCGATATTTTGAAACAATAATGACGTTTATGGCTCAACTATAATCAGTCTTATCAACTGATCGGATACGTAATATAAATTTCGTCTGTCATCTAGGTTATATAAATTAACACGTTCTTTTACATTTATTATAAATCATTCTTAATTCCTATTATAATGAATTGCGATTTCGACTATTTATTTGAAGAAGTCTCTTTTGAAAACCAAACAAACTCTGACTCTTACATTTGCCTTTACGTCTGGATTAAGATCACACACTAACTTCAATGTAATGCGTGCGTGTGTGCCCACGCAAAGTTTTTAAAGACAAACCACGAATTAATATTATAAAAAGATGTCAGCCAAAGGTTGAGCACTTGGTTTTTCCTTGAATCACATTGAAATTAATAGAGAATGACTCAACTTCAAAATTTGAATATTTTGTGTCGGTGGGAGAAGTGAATAGCAAATTATTTGGTGAGGAAATCGAGAACAAATTGAGGAATACCATCTTTGGTAGATACCTCTTAATTAATGTTCTACTTTAAAACAGTTTTGTTACCACAACAATGACTTTCCTAAAATCAGTCTCTCTCGCTTGTCGTATATTTGGTTGTATATTGTCTACCATCTAAGGATAAAAACTGCCTTTTAAAGTAGAAAACCAAACGCGTTTTACGACCAGGCTGACACCAATAATTGTAGACCAACCATTAGTCGTCATCTCTTGCCAAATAAAGCTATGTACTCACTAATTTGGTTGATTGGCCTTGTTGCAATATTAGAAGCAGTTGTGTTAGAAGAGTGTGAATAAGACATCGTAGATAATGAGAACCCAAATAGGAACGTAATTTGTTGTTTGTATATAAAAAATAAATAGTTAAATATTTATCTGTTTTCAGATCGTTAAAGTTTTAGTAATCTCTGCTCGTGGGTAAGCTCTGTAGTTGAACTCCTTGTGGTCACCTCGCCTGGTGCACGTTGACGCTGATGTTGCTAGTGACGCTGGGAGCACGAGGCCGGTACAGTAGAGATGTCGGTTGCCGACGGAGTGAACGGTGTCTCCCACAGATAGTTCCGTGGAACGCCCGCCGCAGCTCTCTTGACGTGCAGGCGTATATGAACGGGTTGATGCAGCTGTTGAAGTAACCCAGCCAGAAGGCAAAGTTGAAGGGAATGCCGGAAAGATCGCATGAAGAACAGGCTGCATCTGGGAACATAAGTAATAAGAAGATCGCTTATTTCCTACTCAATGATATTCCAACACTCCCATGAATGGGGATAATAGCCGTGCATATTGTGCTTTTGACTTAGGTGGCTGCTCCAACGGGGGATTATACAAGGTGATTATTATCTTTACATTGGATTGTCCTCTCTACTAATTTTTACTCCACACAGTAACTCATTATTTTAATAAATTTTGCTCTAATATAAAATGAATATATCTTTACAAATATATGACATTTAAATATAGACCCGATACATTTGGGAAGAAATAAAGGGCGTTTGTTTGTACCCTCCATGTGGCCTGAAAGGTTGAAGTCTTACCTTTAAATAATGATTTTTTTCTTATTACTATTGCTTCTACTAAATGCTTTCATAGCTCATAACGGATGGGCATAAATAATTATTATACCAAAGGAAGGCCTAAATACAAAAGCTGTGCCAAAGGTGGCCACCCCGGTAAAAAGGTTGAGAAGTACTGCTATGCACAGTTTTGTTTGAGGTGCTCTCATGGTCATACTAAGGTAATCAGTAGTCATCGTAGCAGCTGGACCGCCGTTCGGCTGTTGACCGACTCAGAATATCCACCTTGACAGTTACGCTAAGCTAGATCATCTGCGAAAGGGCTGATTATGCTTTGTGAGTTACAGGCAGCAGTCGCTAGCCCTTATCCTCATGATGTGAGGGTAGCAGCTGGACCAATATCTTTTTGAGATGCCTTTACTCCAAAAACCATGAATGTCATAAAAACATTAAACTAATATTTCAAGACAACATAATTTTATTACAAATGAACTAAAACGAATAATTTATGATAATAGCTTAAAATAAATAAAACAGTCATTTATTCGTCTGAAAGTGTTGAATGTCTTGAATCAGCCTCTTCGTCCGGGTTAAAGATGCAGATTGTGAGTTGGCATGGTGAGGGGAGGACGCAATGACACTAGTGGCACTGGCTCTTCTCTTCAATGCCTGCACTTGGCTCTTGAGTGACTTCACCTCCTGAAACAATGACGTTACAACACTTATCTCCTCCTCTTTCGCCTCCAGCTCTTCCTCCATTCGCCATAGCTCTTCCAGCATGTTTCCATCTTTCTCTGGGGAATCTGCCTGTAAGCTCTCGTATTTGAGGTGCAGCCGGGAAAAATCTTCGTACAAATCCTGTAGCAAGACTCCAAGACTTTTGGCATCTTCTGGGTAGTTTGCCCCTCTATCTTTCTCTTTCAAACATTTATCGCCGGACTTCTTTGGTGGTGGCACCCCGTTCTTTTCAGAAGTTGTAGAGCTGTGCTCAATAGATCGGTTGACAAAGGCTAACTTTGGAGCTTCCTTATGTCTCGGGATAATTGGACCTCTCTTTTGGGGAAATTTGTACCCAAGAGAGTTCTGATCTCCACGATCCTGGAACTCTTCCAACACTTTGTGATAACGCAAATGATTCCTCATGGAACAATCACAACTGTGTGTTCTTCTCTCTTTCTTTGACCTTTCATAGTTTACACATTCTCTTTGTTTAACAATCCAGATGTCTTCATTTTTATGATAATCATCTGTTTCTTGATCATCTTTGTTCGGAATAATTTTGAAAGAAGCCTTGTTGGTTACGTGTTTATTGCAAACATCGACCAAAACTTCTTGGTTTGGTGTATCACGGTAAGATTTTCTCCCAAGAAGCCTTTCCCTGTTCAATAAAGGACAATGCGATTTTCTCCTGTCTATAATTTTGGGTGTATTGCAGGTCTGAGAAAGAAGGCTTTCATTGCTGACATTTGTACTGACCTGGGATCGCTTTCCTTCAGGTTTTGACAATTTCAGTTTGTGCCGAGTCTGCTGTACGTTTAGCTTCAAGTTGTGACTAGGGGCAGTCGACCTACCTGCCACAAAAGGGATGGTCTTGAAATCTACATTCTTAAAATACTCCTTATCAGAAAGCTCAACATTTATTAATCTTTTAGAAAATTCCACGCTCTTCTGGTCACAAGGTGTTTGTTTATAGTTTGCGATGTTTTTATCTATTACGACCAACTGCTTAGAGACCAATACATTTGGGACATTAGATATCGGTTGTTTGCAAGAATTACCACACTCCAGTATATCTAAACCTTTTGACGAGTTAAGTTTAACCTTATTACAAACTTTATTGGTCCTTTTATTTCTCTCCTGCTTTGATCCCATTGAGTTATTTATTTCCAATGGTTTCCAATTGAAATGGGGACCTCTTTTTGACCGTGAAGATGACGAGGAAGGTACTTGAGTGGTTCCGCTGTCATCAGACCCCCGCGCACTTCTGTGATTAATGTCACTGACATTTTTGGTGCGGCGAAGTGTGGGTGGGGATGGGGCCTGACCTTGACTAGTGGACATCGCACGGGTCCGAAGCTCCTTCTTGGGAACCACCTCACAAAACGTGTCGCAACTTTTCACAACTCTGTTGTTTATCTTTCTCTGGATGCCCTCCGTGGATTGTTTAGTCTTCAATCTGGTTTTATAAGGTTTGTTTTTCGTTAGGTCTCCAATGTTTGACTCTCTATGGTTGTATATTGTATTTTTATTATTGGAATATTTTTTATCGTTAGTAATTTTAGAGTTAGTTTGCGTCTGCGTCGAGCGGTCTTTAGACGATGCCTGTCTTTTGTATCGGAAACGAGAAGATTTCTTTGTCATATCTGAAAGTTTGACTTCCCCGTATATTGAAGACTTTCTGGGGGAAATTGTCCATGTTCTATTTGTGGATATATTCGTGATGTATTCCCCGACATCTTTTAGGGGGGAAAGCAACTTACTAGCCCATTTCTTACCTCGCCTCTCATCTTCATACTGCAAAGGTGATAGAAATCTTGAGCTAAAGAGTTGGCTATCGGCAGACCTCGCGCTTATAGTTGACTGTTCTTCCTTTGCCTCACCGGTATCAGGTGGAACAGCGTTCGCGACTTCGATTTCAAAAGATCGTTCTCGTTTCGACATCTGCCCCTCACACAAAAACGCCACGCCACAATCTTTGTTTTCATTAGAAATAGTTTGGATTGAATCACAAGAAGGATGTTGTTCTTTAGGCTCATCAGTACCTTGTACCGGATAATTTTTACTCATTTCGCATTTATCATCTGAAGACTCAGTCGAATAAGTTGAGCTACATTTGTTACTATGGCTGCATTTTTGTGGTCTCTCGTTCAAATGTTCTGTAGGAGTTGTCTCAAGCACTTTTTCGATAGGGCAGTTTCTAAATGATTCCCCCGAGCTAGTTATTGTAACTTCACCAGGGTAGACGTTTGAATGATTACAAGAGCTGTCACCCAGGCCAACTGTTTCGCAAGTTACGTCTCTAATTCTTTCAGACTCTTCTGCCATCGCTGAATTTCCATCAGCAACTAGATTCGTTGACGGGTGGACCTCCTGTGCAGTGGTGCTGGGTTTAAGTCTCACGACAGGTCCACCACTGACGTTTGTGTATAGCATCTTGATGTAGTCAATATGCTGCTTAAGGATCTCGTAGCGGGACTCGTCCAGCTCCAGTTGTTTGTACATCGCGTCGAAACTTTGGTCCAGGGATAACATTTTCACTCAATCGTAAGGATCGGTATATTACTAGAGATAAAATACTCTTTAATATGTTTCTAAAGGACGTGCAATTTATTCATTGCAGTTTTAGTGGTAATTTTTTTATGTTTATGGCTTGAATACTTAATTATTTTGTTATTTTATGACATGCAACTGCTAAACAGTAAAAAAAAAGAAAATCACCACAAGTGAACAAACCGTATCGGAATGTTAGGATCCCATGGAAACCAACTTCCTAGTTAAAAACCAACAATAGTAATCTCAACTCTTGACATTATTAAGATCTCATTTCTAGGAGACCATTGTTCTGGTAATAATTCTGATAAACATTACCATTTTAAAAACAAATGTCAATGTTCTCAATTCCAAAAAAAAAAATCCATGCATGTATATTCTGTTTACATTGATAGTTTGCAGTCGTAACCTGACGGACTACTCGTTGGATCTGTCGTGTAGGCTGCACCTTAGTGGAAATATGCAAAGTAAGCTTGAATTCTTTCAGGGTAGACAAATTGTAATTACAAACATACATTATATACATATATAACATAGAAATGCATACAAAAATTAATGATATACACACAACACCCTGATGTTCGTAGGACTTCCATTCTTGAAGGTCTGAATTAGTACCAAAAGAGCACTGGCAAGATTTTTTCCGGGGGAGGGTCAACTTTACGATCAACCTGTAATGCGGTACTAAAGGCAGTGGGGGTACCGCTACAGAAAATGTTTAGCCTTTGTTTTAAATTTGTGTAAAAGGAAAAAAACATGTATACAAAGAAAATTTATTCGGGAACTTAATAAAATTTTAACAAAAAAAAAAACTTGTTTACTTACTTTAACTTAAATTGTTACAGTTCAAGTTTGATCTATTCATTTAAACATGAAATCCATTCTTCTTGTTGAATTTGATAAAAAAGTTCAATAATTTTTTCCTTGATCTCTGGATGACAATTGAGGAAGTTTTTATCCATTGAAAGTACTGCAAGTGAATTTAGTCTTTCTGTTAAATAAAAGAACTGAAAAAAAATGAATCAAATAGAATAGCTGGAAGTAGGATAATAATCTAATTCTACTCTTTATCACATTCAAGAATATGGTGCATGGTTTTTAAGCACAACACACGCTGAGTAAAAAAAACTTCCTTCCACCATCACGCCAGGGCCGGAACTGCGAGAGCAACAGCGCTCTCTCTACCTGGTAGTCCCGGCTTCCTCCCCACCCCTTCTATGTGCGCATGCGCACAATAGTCAAACACCACGTCGCTGGCACTGTGAAGCGCACAGTTCCATACAAAGATTTTTGTATTTTGATCATAAACTGGGGTATGGCTACTGAAGTACTGATATTAAGCTTGAGGAACATATATTGTACTACAAAAAGAAAGAAAGAATTAAAGAAAAAAGGACTCATTATATTAAATGTTATCGATATTATCAAGTGGAAATAGGGGGTGCTGCAGTTCCGCAGTGCCTATACACAAGCCGCCACTGACTAAAATAACTAAAAAAGCAACACATTAGCTCTACATTTAACCCTGTCCCATCCTGGTTACGCCCAAGCAAGGGCTCAGAAATATCTGTCAAAATATTCAGGAATTTGAAAACTAGGAAGTTAAATAAAAATTAACATCAGGAGTACCTTTCATGCTGTTAGCGAGTATATTTTGAGAAATTAAAAAAACAGCATTTTTCATTTTATTAAAACAAATCTAAACCAAAACAAGTTTTTTATGCAAATTTACATAAAGTTCTCAATTCAGAATAATTTTCTCGGATGCTAAATTACAAAGAACGTCTTATCAAATAAATCTTAAAATAAAAAAAAGTGTACTTAGATTTGCTGAAAACCTTTTTATCACCGCTTTCTCAAATTAACCCTCTTTTTCCAATGTAGTTTTTTCTGTGCATACTCAGTAAGGCATTGAGAGGCTTTCCTGTGATTGTCAACCGTAACCAGGTCCTTACCCTCCGCAAGATAATCAATGACCACTCTACAGTACGGAAAGAGAGAAGAGCAGAGCCTTTTTTATTAGGTAGGGTAAAAAATTTCCGTCCCTTTCCCTAGGTCTGATATGTTCAGCTCTTTTGGCAGTGTGATTTTTCCTCCTTCCACATGGTGTATCATAGTTCACTTTCGGAATCAAAGTCATGCAACTTATAAAAACTCGATAACTGCTTGTCTTTAATCTTGAAGTCATGAATGGTCATCTCCAACATGATATGATAAGGGGGTGTGAAGCCAAACGTTAAAAATGTTCATCTGAAAAAAATGTTGATCCAACAAAGACACTAAAGAGTCCAAGTAAGGAATTACTAAGTATATCTTCCAGTACTCTAAAAGGTTGGACGCTGGAGGTCTGGAGCGTCGTTTCTGTCTTCCAACATATTTCGACACTATCAATTCATTTCTAACTTCCTCAGTAATCTCTTAGGCATCCTCTACGATATCTGTAGCAACTTGGTCTTCAACATTGCACTGAGTTGTTATCATTCCAAGGGTCCGTTTGATGTGCTGTAAACATTAAAGCAGGTCCAGGCATTTATACTGTAGAGCATTTGCCACAGGCTCGAATAAGGCAGAACACTTGGCTATATGAGCGATAGCAACCATGATTTGAGCTTTGGTAGCGTCATTATATAGCTGGAATGCCTGTTTCCTCGTTTTGCCATTTCCTTCTAGTGTAAATCTCTCCAAACCTTCAACGATGCTCACAAAATGCTAATTGAAAACTGCAATATTTTTATAATTTTGGGTCCATCGAGTCTCACAGAGAAGTGGTTGTTTAAAGCGTATTTTCTTCTCAACACTGTCTCTCTGAAGAACGTTATGACGTCCTTGATAGTGGAGATGGTGTTGTGTATTTCTGGAACACTGTTCAAGTCATTCTTTACAATATTCATTTTGTGTGATGTACAATGGGAAAAAATGTCTTCCTCATAATAATAATAATAATAATAATAATAATAATAATAATAATAATAATAATTATTATTATTATTATTATTATTATTATTATTATTAGCACCGCGTCTTACTACCCGTTCGGGTTATACGCACTTCCTCATAATTATTTCTTAAAATTGTTTCCGCGCCACTGTCCTTGCCAGCCATAGCCAAACCCCCTTTATAATTATGGCCTACACTTTTCTCCAGGTCAGATCCTTTTTCTTCCAGGAACTTGTCTATCGCTATCGTGGTGGCGTCGAAGGCAGTAAGCTCCACAAAAACTACAAACTCCTTCCGAAAATTCATTTTCTTGTCGTTGAAGAAGCGCAATCCGATGAACAACAATATATATATATATATATATATATTAGCTGACTCATCAACTACTACGCCTTCTTCACACCTTCTCTTATGTCAACTCTTATAACATTATAACAGCCCCGCATATATCAACAATTTCATCCTGGATTTGAGGGGACACATATGTCACTTCTTTTTTTTTTTTAGTAGACTTATAAAACTGATATTTCAGTTCATGGTCACCGGCATCAATTCAGAAATTGATAAGGCCTTCAAATATACCTCCATGTTGCTCTTTTCACATCAGAAGCGAATAATGAGTACCATAAAACATAACGGTGGAGATTATCGACATCATGATTTTTTTGTTTTCTTATATTAGCTCCTTGTGATCAGATACCATCTGAACATCGAAAGGCACTTTTTACAATAAGGCGTTGGCTGTACTGACTGCAGCTTTGTGAAAAATGCAAAATACATCTTAAATGCTTGTATAATGGGAAAGAATGTGCTACAGCAACATCCAAGTAACCTCAGCGAGTACTTAAATTTAAAATATTTTGACAAATTGACCAAAATAAACGATACATTTTCAAGAAAATGACACGGCATATGTTCACCAAATATTATACCAGCTCTATCATTATAGAATAATGTACATCTATTATTATTTTTAAAATATGTAAAAATACTATAGGAAAGTTTTAAATTATAAATAAAAGTAAAAACCCTATTTAATTGAGGGTTTTAACTTTTTTTTTTTACAAATTTAACTTTTGAGTTTGCGAACGCTAAAATGAACACATCAAATTTAATTAAATGTACAGGTTGATCAACTCAGAGTAAGAGACGAGCTTGATAAAGACATACTATTGTGGTACGTATTGCCATATTTAAGGGACTCCAAAACCTATTATGTCAAAAGTTAGCTTTCCCTCGTACATTTTATTTCTACTTTTAGTAAAATATTTAAATTTAATTATTTGATTAAGGGTGTGGGGGGGGGGGCAGCATCCCCCATACCACCATATGGTCACACCCATGACCATAATTCTACAGCTAAATTGTATTTTGGTAGGATAACAGCCTTCCAGAATGAGCTACCGTTTTGGAAGGCTGTTATACTACCAAAATACTATTATTCAATAGGGTTCTGGTAGGGAATTAGGCATTTCAAAATGGGATTTCTATTAAAACCATGGTATACACACAGAACATAAAATAAAAGCGGGTTATCGCTAAGGTAAATTAACCTTCTCTTGTTACCATATACATTAGCACAGAGCTGTAAAAATGGCATATATACAAATCCACAACCAGTCAGAGGAGTACCTATGGGTAGAATGACGAAGAACGGGAACCAACATAGCAGGAAGCCGCCCACCACAATGCCCAGCGTCTTGGCTGCCTTCTTTTGACGCCGGAACTTGGCCGCACGGCCGTACACCCCCGCCCCTGTGAGGCGGCGAACACCCCCGGCAACCTCACCGGCCACAGGCACCGTCGAGGGTGGCAAGAAGAGCAGAGGAGAACCACCCCCACCCTGGGAACAGGGCAGTAACAATCACATTGTTCATACGCTATTATCGCTAACACCAGGGGTCAAGTTTCGAACCCAAACCCACCCATCTATAATAATTGAGTGTATCGTGGGACTGACGGTTGAAACCGTGGAGGCTACCGAACAAGGTATGGAAAATTCTAACCATTGAGCCACGGGCACAGAGAAGTTATTTCTTTGTCTGTGGCCACGGGACATAAGTGAGATATTATATTGTTTGGTTTTTTCCCCACCGCGTCTTAGCATACGTCAAGAAAATCTCCCTCCAATAATAATTCTAGTGTGGTAATAATAAAGAAGATATAATATATAGGAAATGTACACGCATTTGCATGAAGGAATAAAGTGAAACCCACTAGAAAAAACACCTTAAGTACACCCTGTTGGGATTCGATACTCGATCTCCCTCCACTTAACCGGCAAACCTGATTTTTGAATACGAACTTGATCTTGCTCATCTTTGAGCGTTATGATATTAATAAAGTTCTGGTAACCTGTAACATGTAGTTCGTTTGTTTTTTCCTATAAGAGTATTAATGGATTGTCAAAGGTAATACCTTTTAACACCCAATATGTCACAAGGACGGACCAGTTAGTATGTTGAGTTATTAGAAGTGTGGTAACAAAGAGGGTTAAAAGAACTAGCAGGCCAACAGATGATACCCCTCCCTCCTCTATTACATATTGAGGACGGCCCAGCTAATATGTTGAATAGTTAAAAGTGTGGTGACACAGACGGTCAAAAGAACTAGCAGGCCAACAGATGATACCCATCCGTCCTCTATTACATATTGAGGACGGCCCAGCTAGTGTGTTGAATAGTTGAAAGTGTGGTGACACAGACGGTCAAAAGAACTAGCAGGCCAAAGGATGATACCCCTCCCTCCTCTATTACATATTGAGGACGGCCCAGCTAATATGTTGAATAGTTGAAAGTGTGGTGACACAGACGGTCAAAAGAACTAGCAGGCCAAAGGATGATACCCCTCCCTCCTCTATTACATATTGAGGAATGCCCAGCTAGTGTGTCGACTGGTCGCAGGTCTGCTGCCAGGGACCACCAAAAGCGCTTGTGTAACGGTACCTGCCCGCTCCTCGCCAGAGAGTATGTGTGACCCGGGTCAGTTTTCAGTGATACCCGGACCACTGAAGTGACAAGACAAGTGAGTCACGACATGCGTTGACGGTACTGAGACACGAAGAGGTGCGTACACTTTATACCTTGGACGTCGCGTCGCTTGAAGCTAATCTTACTACCCGTCCAGGCTCACCGGATATCTGCACTAATGGGGTAGGGAAGATCACTGTTGAATTCTAGAGTAAATGTACACACATTAGTGTAGGGGAGAATGGAAAACCATTTAAGTAAAAAAACTCATCTCACCTTGCCTAGATTTGAACTATGATCTCAATGACCTCATCAAACTACACATGAGGAGTTTGATGCAATAGTCTGCGTGTCCACTGATTCAGGATTCTACTATTATTAAAAATTAACTATGTTAGATCAAAATATATTGAAATAAATATTAAATAAATAAATAAATGTGTTCGTCAACTTTCCAATTTAAAACGTTTTTTTATATCATGTTTATATTTTAGTTTATATTTATTTTATATTTAGGCCTGAGCGACATGGTTTTACTTTTCTATTGCGTCTTCTTGAGCGTTTTTAGTGTGGTCCAGTTTTTTTACTAACCCTTTTGAAACTAAAACAAATGTATTACATTTTTTTCAACCATGGTTGCCAGATTAATGTCCTGAGGGAAGATTAACAAACAATGAATAACCCTAAGATGTTTATTTGGAAGTGTAATTGGAATTAAAATTTCTTTCGAAACTAGTTTTTATTATTATTATTATTTATTTGAGGTATTTAACGTGCACTTGCTGAACTGATTGATCATACCTATGAGCGAGCGCAACAGGGGCTACCAATTTTTCTGAGGAAGGGTATTTTCACATACCTTCCAGGGTTATTTTACTTGTCACACTCAACAGGGGACCGATGGCTTTACTTCACCTCCTAAAGAAGTTAGTTTGTTCTTCGGATTTTTTACCGCTACCCGTCGACTCCTGCTGGGTTTGAACCCACGATCCTCGGGTCTCGTGGTGAGCACTTTACTCCAAGACCACCGACGTCGACCAAAGATCGTTAATTTTCTCAAAAATTCAAACAGGAGGGGACAATAATACAACACATCAGGTATTTTCAATAGGACAATTTACTAACTACTAGTACCACTGGGCCTGCGGACTATGGCGTTAGTCTAATCGGGTCGGGTTTGCTGGTGATGAGGTTGAAGTTCAAATCCCGACCATATTTTCTATCGGTGGGCTTTCTTAAATGCGTTTTAAATTTCCCTTCACGAAAATACAGGCTCATTTCTTCTAAGTGTTCTAAATGCACACAGCTCGCATGGGTGGTAAGACGGGGAATAAAAACTATTCTCACGAAAGTGTTCGTCTAGTTTACCAATTATTTTTTTATTTCTTCGGTGTCTAATCCGTCCGTGTTATACTAGATGAATGGTCAGGGTAGAGTTTAGAGGAAGTGTATCCACATTTGCATGGAGGATGGAGAGTTAGATTTATTATTATTACTATTATCATTACCGCGTCTTATTACCCGTTCGGGATATACGCACTTACGCTCATGTGTAATGGTAGGGTGGGTGATTGTGAGATGAAATGGAGGACCTATAGTTTAACATGGAATCCGAACTACGGTGGAGGCCTGGAATTCCCCACATTCACAAGTTGTGATTAATACACGTCTTTCTTGTCAGAGGTGAAGGAAGGGTTTGATAATCAGATAAATCTGTGCTGGGATCGAGGATTGAACCCTGTATCCCAGCACAGAAGTCCGACAGCTTACCCCCTAGACCACCAGGTCACCCAAATAGAGTTAGATTTCGAAACCATTTAGGAAAAAACATTCTCAATACATCCTGCCGGGATTCAAATCCTTGTGACACACTAGAGTTTATGGCATTTGGTTCTAGGAAAGAGAGTTCTAGACAGTTGTTGTAGACAGATATTGTAGAGTATGTCGTGTATATTTGTGAGTTCAGCGACGTCGTGCCTTAGGTGCCATGAGTACAATAAGGATTAAGACAGTGGTTACACAATGGTTAGGACAGGGGTTAACACAGTGGCTATGACTTGGTTAAGACAGGGAGTTAGAGATGGGCAGTCTAGTATGGGCAGTCTCCAAGCGTATGTGTCTTAAGCAATGGCCATGCGCGTGTTTTTGTGTGACACCCCTTCAAAATGGATTGAGGACTTAGACCGAATTATAAATTGTGATTTAAGCTTACAGATGACCGGGAATGGGCAGACCTGACGCTCGTCACTATGACGACTGTCTATCATTGCACTTTTATTTAATAAACCTAATGATATTATTATTCGTCGGACATTCATTGAACTATCATAGATGAACTTCACATATTACAGTGACTATATTACACTTGTCCTCAGACATCGAAACAAGGCCCTTGACAGTTCGGTAACAATTCAACACAGCACTTACAAACTTTAAGATTCCCCTCCCCTCACATCGGGTGATGATTAGCCTCCTGGGGATCATAAAGACGTTCGGGTATACCACATATTTGTGTCATTGTGGGGTTTTTACCCTATACAACGGGATTTACAGATAAGGGACTTGATAAAATTATGGTTAAATTAAATATAAGGGAAATTTTATAATTAATATATAAATTTTCTGCCAAAATTTATTTTAAATTTTGTCTCACCATAAACCTTGATAATAAACCTTTACGGAGACCCCACTCCCCTCGTAAGAACATGTAAGAACATACTGAATCCTCTTCTCTCTCTCTCCAAATTACTCTTGCGTAATCTGTGGACGACCCCAAATATAAAAAAATTATTCACTATTCACAATTGACCTAAACTCATGTGTTTCTTTTCCATTACTATTTGACCTTTTCTTTTATTATTATGAACAGGGCTACGTCGAATACTAGATATGTGTGCGTAAGTTTTTAATTTCCCCTCGTAAGGTGGAGGATATAAAGGGACCGCGATATGGAAATGGTTGGAAACCACCACTTTAGAAGTAATCTGCCAGTTTGTTAACTCTCTACTTCCCTTGGTACGGTATTTTCATAGCAGCAATGACTTGGTGTAAACGTTATCCATGTTCGTAACTAGCAAAATCAATATTTTGCAGGAATAAAACCAAATGTGAGTGTAAAAAGTGAATCTTTAGCGACATGTTGCACCCCATTGCGTCATATGACTGTTAAAGTTTTCCCACAATTTTTTATTAGTTGTTTGCTTTATTGTTTACCAACACATTTCTGTAGACATCTTTGAACGATGTTCAAGCTGCTGGTTCAACTTCATTTAGGGTAGAATCAAAAGTTTTATCTGCGCCAAGATTCCTTATTTGTCAGGCAAAACAAATTCCTTCTTTTATCTTTTCCTTTCTCTAAGGGAAGGATCTCTGCTGCAGATTAAAAAACAAAACAGGGTCATCCTTCTTTGTGGCTTTGAAACAACTTTACAGTGGAGGTAGTAATCAAATTTAAATCTTAGTGAAATTGTCTGGAATTGAACGTCTGCTGGGTAGCAATAAACCAAACAACTAATCTGATATTACAATTCTCTAAATCTTATCTTCGACTTGTAGATACAAAATAAGCCTATAATTACTTTGTTTTTGTTTAATATTTTAATATGTAGCTTAAATTAATTAAATTAAAAAATTATACAGGCCTACATACATGCATACATACATGCATACATACATACATACATACATACATATATATATATAAGGTAAAGCTCAAATAAGACCGACAGGAATAAACAAGATACTTGAAATTAACATAAAACAAATATTTTTTGAGAATTTTGAAAGCCTGTGGGTGATAGAAAAGTTTGGTTTTTGAATTTGTCATCATCAAGAAAAAGCGCATTGAAAGAATGTATCATAATTATATTAGTAAACAGAAAATAGTGTATAACAGTGCTATTGAAACTTATGCTAGTAGGCCTACCTATAGATTCTGTATACCATTATTATTGAAAACTCAAAGGAGTGCCGATTGCACATCATACCTGTGACTATGGGAAACACAATAGGAGTAATTATTACACATCCGTACCTAGTAACGGGGTAAACAGAGTCCCACTTGTGATTTGACTCGACTCCACGACCCTCAGGGAGGGGTCGCTCAATAAGAATAAAATCTGACACAATTTTTCTTCACTACCTCTAAAAAAAAACTATGCCAAGGCTAGCTTCAGTTTGTCCTGCTTTCTTTAAAAAAAATCAGTGGTTTATACATCATATGAAACGGAGAAAGGTCTTTAAAAGCCAGCTCCTTCGGAATAGCTTGTTTTTTAAACACCAGGTTTATCAACAAAACCTGGTTTTTGTCCATAAACTTATCCTGGGTTGAAAGTGAAGGTCAAAATATTATATAATGGAACTTGAATTGTATACATTGGAGAGTTAATTATCGTTCACTTATCTAATATAGATATTTGTTTACGTGTTTGTAGGCTTGCCATGAACTCGAGATCCGCTGAACCGATTTAGACTAAATTTTCACTGGTGTGTTCCTTAGACTATAAGGATGGACATATTATGTAAATATATTTCCCTCTAAAATAAATACAATTATTTATGTTTTTTTTAAGATTATGTCATACCACGCAAACAATTGTAAATATCATTTAGGTTGATTCCTAAGCCAACAGGTTGGTCCTGATGCGCTTACCATCCATCCGGAGATGGACATGCACTCAACCCTACGGCCCACACCATCTGGCAGTAAGCACATGGACTAGGGAAGTCTTGAAAATGCAGTAGTTTCCCTTTGCTTTATGCACTGGATTTCTACGAGCGAGCGAGAAAGAGCCCACAAATTTTGCCAGAAAGGTTTTTTTTTAGAGATTGATTCAATTCTATATTTCTCAAATGCGAATCTATAATCCAAATCTTAAATTTTCTTTCGATTCTCGAATCCAAATTCGGAACCTCGAATCTTCAAAAATACACAATTTTAGTTAAAGTGAAAATATTTAAAATTTAATTTAAAAAAAAAGTTGTTTGAGGCTTAGTACCATTGATAAGTGATATTTTGTTAGTCATGTATATTACATCTTAAACAGCAAAGAGAAAACTTTTTTTTAGAAAATTGATTATATTCATACAATTTTGTCCTTTTTTTGATTTCGTTACTCTCCCAACTACACAATAGATATTATATAATTCACAATATCAATTCTCACGAATACCATAGGATTCGAGGGATTCGAGTATCCCATCTCTAGTATTTTCATATACCTACCAGAGATCCTTCACATACCACAATTGACATAGGACTAACGGCTTTAATTCCCCTCCGAAGGAAGTTGTGCTACAGGTTTTCATTGCTATGTAAGAATACTTTGACACCAGCTAGGCTTGAACCCATGAACATGGGGTCTTGAGGCCAGCCCTTTACACCAAGACCACCAAGGCCCACTATAATTAGTATAGTGCACTACTGACTGTAGTATAATTTTGTTTTACGTGTAGATTGATTTCCAAATCAACTTCAAATCTAAATAGTAGTTACAGAATAAATTAATTCAATATCAACTCCAAAGAGAAATAACAGTTTAGTTTGTTGTTTCGTATTCAGATTAGTAGGTAACTTTTTTTTTCAACAAAAACTACACGATTTGATTTGATTTGTTCTTAAGGTTACATAACTAAATATTCACACATATGACTTTTCCTATTAAAAGACATCTGATACTCTAGGGTGGTAAAGGAAATAATTACATAAATAAAACAGAATGTGTATTTGTTCGTAAACGCTGTAGGTCTAGGGGTAAGGTGTCAGACTTCTATGCTGGTGTCCGGGGTTCAATCCTCGGTCCCGGCAAAAATTTATCTGATTACCAAACCCTTCCTTCACCTCTGACAAGACATCTTGTGAATGTGGGGAATGCCAGGCCTCCACCGTGGTTCGGATTCCACGTTAAACTGTAGGTCCTTCATTTCATCTCACAATCACCCTACCATTACACATTAGCGTAAGTGCGTATAACCCGAACGGGTAGTAAGACGCGGTGCTAATAATAATAATAATAATAAACGCTGTAACTTAAAGAGCAAGAAACATTGCCTATGTACTTAGGGAAACCTAAGGATGTGCACTTTGGAAGTGTTTTATTTGTTTACTTTTACCTTTATTTAGAGTCTAATGATTTAGACTGCTTGACGCCCAGTTTGGGTAACTCAAAAATCCAGATAGCTTTAAATATGAAATTTTGATTTACTATTGTAGGAAATCTAAGAATTTGTAATTGATATTTTTTTCACTACCGTATGTATACACACGTACTTTTGTGAGCCTGACACCTTGGACTGCTTTTCCGTCAATTCAGGTAACTCATAACCTAAAAATAATTAACTGAAACTTTGTTTAGGCTGACATACTTAGCGTAATTTTAAGCTGTGCACCTTGGAAAAGTTTTATTTTTTAATGTTTATATTCAGAGCTTGACCACATAAGGTGAGGTGGGAGGGGACGTGAAAAAAAGATAAGTGATTTTGAAGTTTTTATGTAAAAACATTTTGGGCAAAATAATTAAAATATTGGTCCAGTAGCAACAATTACTTTACTTTTCTTCACAGTGTGTCCATCTTGTGTATATAATCTTTACTCTTACATCATTTTGCGAGTTAAACACCTTAAACCAATTGACGATCTATGTAGATAGCTTGTGTGCTTAGAGAATCTTGAGAATGTGCACACAGTTATTTTATTTCCACCTATAATGATAGACTTGATTAAACCTTAGTCTCGGTAGCCACTGCTAGTGTTTTGCTAAAATCGACCAAAATAGCAATATGAAACTAGGAATAGACTTGTGTTTCCTCAAAGAAACATTAGGATATACTAACTTCTGGCGTATTGTCTTTTACTTTGATATATAGGCCTATATATCGACGACTTAAACTCTGTGACTATCATTGTGAGTAGTTCCAAAACCAAGAAACATAGAAAGATGAACCTTTGCACGTATAGTTAGGGAAAACCCAAAGTGTGCACGTCGGGTGTAGTTTTTTTAATATTGCGAACCTAATGCCTTATGCCACGTGACTATTAGGCAGTGTGTAACAATTAATTTTCAAGTGAAATTATTCTCTAAGGAGAATTTTAAACCTTAAGTCCCAAGGAATAAAAAAAAACTTATTTCACCCTAGTCACACCGGACACTTGAAGCTAGTTTCTTTTTAGAGCCGCGTCTTACTACCTGTTCGGGTTATACGCTTATATTTTAACTATACTAACGGTTTTAAAGACGAAGGTTGTATTTAAAGGAAGTGTATCCACATTTGTATAGAGGGATAGTGGAAAACCATTTTGGAAATATCACCCTTAGTACACCCAACCAAGATTCTAACCTCAATCTCCCCGTCATTAGTAGTGTAGTCTACTGCGAGAGTGACGCTTTGGATCGTGCGATCACCGAAGAGGGTTGCAGCTAGCTAAATATAATTATGTTAAGTTTTAATCTGACCTCTCTGTCACCAACAAACCAGACTATATGAGTCTGACGTTTAGTCCGCTTGCCCACTGGTATCGACAAATATCTTACAAATACTGGTGGTATAGTTGGGTGCGTGTGTGTTTTTGTCTTAGCTTAAGTTAGTTTGTAAGTCGTGTGTGGATATGTGATGTGTTTGGAAACGGAATGGTAAATACGCAATAACCACAAAACAATATATTCGACGGGGGGAGCCTCCATGTTTTATATAACTGCAGCTCATCTGTGAGGAAGTGTACTTATTGTTGAGACAGACTGTACACGTACGCCCACCAGAAGGCAAGACCACCAACCCAACAGATGTCTTACTATCGATATCACGCGGCACGTTTCCTGCTCTTTGCGGCTGTTAAATTGCTAATGCGCATATTCCCTCCCATCCATGGTTTGAATTCCGGTTTTTGAAACTGTATTCGGCTGAGTGACTCCGACCCGACTGGAATTATAAATATCGGAAATATCAAGGGAGCTATGAACCTAGAAAACATTTAATTCATTCAATAACAATGCTTCTCTTTTAGTCACTTAATATATTACAAATTCCGAGAATTAATTATTATTTTTTATTTGAAAGGATAATTAGTTACGAAT
>CABFVX010002323.1:14889-31165 GCA_902151425.1 Timema shepardi | reverse complement strand
ATATATATATATATATATATATATATATATATATATATATATATATATATATGAAAAACATACATACATCCTTATCTATTATGTAAATATCTCTTCAGATACACATTTTGAACGTAATTGAAAACTGTTGAAATCAATTTCGAAAAGTTTCAAATTTTCTAAAATTGGTCATTTGTATCTTGGAGGTAGAATTAAAATTATGATTTGGCCTTGAACTATGACAATACAATATTCAAATATCAAGTTTAGTTGAAAGCCATCAAACTGTTTTTATGGTATTCCGCTAAAAACAAAACAAATACTCACCTTTGTTTAGTTTGGAGGTGTACATAATAAACTTCAAGATTCAAAGTAATCTCAGAGTAAAAAATGTTCACGAGCACAATAGTTTCTCATTTTGAGAAAGTAAAGTTTGAACATATTGCTGGTTGAAAAAACATAATTTATTCTTCACTCACCAGATTACTAATAAGGTTGATCCTAGGTCAATAAAGGTTTGGGTTTTAACAAATTTGGCTGCCTCTGTGCCTTACTGTCCAGAGTTCCTTGCTTCATATACAGAGGTCCCGGGTTCGACTCCCACCGCTTCTATAACTTTTTGTGAAGCAGTAGGTCTGGAACGGGCTCCACTCAATCTCGCTAGGATAATTGAGGAGCTACTTGAATAAATAAGTAGTGGCTCTGGTCTAGAAAACGGAGATAACGGCTGTGCTGACCACATGAAACCCCATATTAGAAAATGTTGGCACTATTTTCGCGAACATGCGGTGGTCGCTCGGTCTGTATAGCTCGCTTGAGGGTTGGCGCCACGTAGTTTTCTAATAAAGTTAATTAGGAATCAAAATCTCTGATAATCTGAACAAAGATGATATAAAAATAAAGTAAAACAAACATGCTAACACTGGTAAAAAAACTGTATTCGGGAAATCTGACTATTAAATTACCTAAATCTATACCTAAAGTTGTCTAGTATGTGTAAACTTTATGTTTCTCCTATGCCGATGATATTTATAACCTATGTTATCAGTTTAAATAATTTTAAATTTCGGGCACGTTCCTTAAGAAAAATGTGCCAAGCAATGTTGTAGTGATATTAATGAAAATATATAAACAATAAAATGTACTCGGTCTAAATATCATCTATAATTTTATTTATCTATGATTAAAGGAGATTTAATATCTTTCCTAAGGCTACCTTGGACCTCAACCATTATCTACAACTTCATCGTATAGTTGAAAAACTTTATGTGGAGACGCCATATTCTACACTATTATTCTCAAAAATAGGTCACACTCAAAATAAATATATAAAATACAGACTTTATTCTGATTAATCACTTAAATAAGGATGCAAAATCGAATTTAATTTTTAAAACTTAGAGGTTATGTTTCCCATCAATATAATGATCGGAGAATCAAACAGTTAATGGGAAATAATTGGCTGGCTAGTTTGACCAGAGATTTGATCGGAAAACACCTCCTAAGAGCCCTTTATGCTGGCGTTTTATGCCGTGCAATACACGACGGCAAAAGCTGTCGCCTTTTATAAGTTACCGGGAACAAATGAGTCATTTTATACTCTACCGTTCTAAAAGCTTGCCGTCACGTTTTGAAAAACATACCATCGTGTCCTACAAAATGCCAGCAACATAAGTAGCGCGAAATATTCTAAATACATGGCTTCTTATGGGTACATTTATGCTAACGCGCCGCTTGTCTGCCGTCCGTTGTCCAGACATCAGTGCTACCAACCCCTGCCTAATATATAAGATTATTCCAGCCGCGTGGAGGTTTACAAGTGGGATTATTGTGTCATTTGAAAATTTGATATTTTTGCTCGATTTTATAAGAGCCAATAATCCTAAAAATAGTGAAAGTTCTGGAGAATGTGTCTATGGTCCAGATCAACCAAAACCAAGAAGTCTACAAGGGAGGTTTCTTCTGTTGGCGTCCCAGCAGCCAAAAGAGGGAGGGAATAACCAAGTCATGAGTCATGGATTAACTCAGTCTTCTACTCAGTCGCGCTTCGTTGATGTCTGATTCGGAACAGATTTTTAATCTGCAAGATTTTGAGTAATGATAGTGCTGTTTCCTAAATTACCTTATAGTATATTTGTCATTTCTGAATTTAGTCTTGAAAAAGCACCTAGTTTTTTCATGTCAAATTTAATAGGGTGGCACAAATTGCAGATTGAAAACTTTTGTGATCATTTACACATTCAATTTTTTGTTTATGAAAAATCAAAAATTGTAAAAATTATGACTTAATAAATATTTATAAACCAGTGTTATATTTTCTCTAAGCCAGCTTGTGTCCTTTTGCCTCTCCAAGCAAATAATGAAAATTCCTCCCTATCCTCTTAAAACCCGAAAAACCCGAAAAGTATGGAAATGCCACCCGCTGTCTAAAAAATCCCCTTTTGCTGTTTTATGTATATGTATAAGATAAATGTTTAACAAATACAAATTTACAATATGGATTAGAACATATTTAAAGTGTTTGAAACTTAAAACCAAATATTGAAGCTATAAATTCAAATTCTCTTTTTTCTAAAGGAATGTATATCTCAAATTAACATGGAGAAGGGTGCACTCACTATACGACGTACAACGTTGTGCTGTAGGTAACTAACTTTAAAAAACTAACAACGTTGTTTGCTGTGCACACGAATTGCGGAACAACTCATCCGAGGTTGGTAATACCCTTACTCAAACTGCGGAGTAAAAATTAAATTTCTAAGACTTTGTTCAAAATGGAAAATGGAGGTTAGGTTAGGCTAGGTTATGTTAAGCTAGGTTATTTTAGGTTAGTCTAGGGTAGGTTAAGCTAGGTTATGTTAGGTTATGTTAGTTTAGGTTAGGTTATGTTAGGTTAGTTTAGGCTAGGTTATGTTAGGTTAGTCTAGGGTAGGCTATGCTAGGTTATGTTGAGTTAGTTTCAGCTAGGTTAAGTTAGGTTAGTTTAGGCTAGGTTAAGCTAGGTTAAGTTAGGTTAGTTTAGGCTAGGTTAAGCTAGATTATATTAGGTTAGGTTATGTTAGGCTATGCTAGGTTATGTTAGGTTAGTTTAAGCTAGGTTAAGTTAGGTTATGTTAGGTTAGTCTATGGTAGGTTATGCTAGGTTATTTTAGGTTAGTTTAGGCTAGGTCAAGCTAGTTTATGTTAGGTTATGTTAGGTTAGTTTAGGCTAGGTTAAGCTAGTCTATGGTAGGTTATGTTAGGTTATTTTAGGTTAGTTTAGGCTAGGTTAAGCTAGTTTATGTTAGGGTTGTGTTTAGGGGTTGAATGGTATTACAGTTTGTTCCTAATCGCAAGTGCACAGGATGACAAGTATACATTATTCCACAATTCGAGTACGCCCGTTGTTTGAGCCCATGATTCAATTAACGGTTATAAAAATAAATACGTGTAAAATGTAAATTAAAAATAAATATAACATCTCATTTTCGCCGCCCCTTCTATTATTCCTCCCTGGGAAACTGCTAACTTCCTACCCTCCGCCCTATAATAGGGCATGTCACTGCTTGTACTTATTTAATATAATATTATTTGTACAGATTTACTGAGATTTATTGCCAACATTTCCTGTGGATAAATTGATAAGCCTTGCACCGAATCTTGCCTAGTTTGAATCGTTCCTTGGATTTCGACCCCCCACTCATCAAACGATGCTATCGATTTTCTAAAATAAATAAGAGATTGTCCCTGAACGACCATAAATTTGGAAAGGGGTTTCCTCAAAATGTTCAAGATGAATTGAAAAATAAATTATTTTTAGTATAGTATGTGTAGTATAAAATTTATATAGTTTATAAATATGAAGAGACACGCCCAAATAGCTAGAAGAGTCTGAACATTTTAAATTGGATATAGAGATTCGGGAAATGATCAGGTATGGACATTTCCTAAACTAAAATTACTATTCACTTATTAGTGTGGTAACAAATTGTAATTAGATGAGAAGATAGAGAAGAACCCCTAAAAAGTTTAAAAATTTGAAATATCAACGAGATGGGTGGGGTGATGTTTTGTTTATAAATCATACCTCAATTTTTTATCATCAATAATCTAACTAAAATAATGTTAAGGTTGGCTCTACATTTGTCTTCTCCCCCTTCCTATCCTCTGTTCCTCCTATATACCCCTCTCCCACTCCCGTGCCCCCTTCCCTTTTTTATAATACACTCGTTTCTTAAAACACCATATTTTGAAGTATAGGCTCTAGCTGCCACCTCCACATTTAACCCCTCCTCCGCAAGCCGCCACTACAGAAACTTTTCTGATTCAAAATTTCCCGGAAAATGTTCATCTCTGGCTACAGTACAGACAGGCACAAATGTTTAACTCACTTTTTTTTCGGGGGCACATCAAAAGTTAAGGTCGATCATCATCTTGAGGTAAAAAATTCCACAAATACAAAGCTTTGTCTAAAAAAAATTGCTATATTATTTTCAAATGGTTGTGTAAACCGGCTGATTAAAATATGTTAAATAAATTCCAAATAAAAATTTAATATCACCTCTTTTCCTTAAATTTTTGTTTATTGGTATACAGTCCCATAAACATAGCGGAATCCCCTTTCTTTCTAAATTTTGGATTCCTGTTGAACAATATAACTTCTCGAAAAACGCGAAGGATATATTTTTTTATTATTTGACATTCTCGAACGAGGGAAGCTGTCGAAGATCAGGAGAGCATAAGAAACAAGAAGATGAGAGAGGTACAATAGAAGGATAACCGCGGATGTTGGAAGAGAGCAGGCAAGCTATAAACTTGGTCGTTGATCCTGGCGATGCTTGTGTCGCTGGCGGATAAACAAGTCTCAAACACGTGTGTTGATTTTCAATTAAAATTAAGGATACGCTTACCACTCACAGAGATACTAGATATCCAAGCACGAGAGCAATTTTATTATTTTCTCTGAGATTATAACCTTACAATTAACTTAGATGGGAGTTTTATAAAAAAATACAGCCTCTGGTAAATTAATTGGAAGATATCCTTTTATATGACCTCTGCATGGTTGACCAAGAGTCTCCTCTTAAGAACATTATGCTTTAGCAGATGAGTTGAGTTTCACACTTGGTTTGATTAAAGCTGACAGGTCGTACTAAGGTGAAAAATCGACCAATGTAATTTAATTCTTGTTCAAATCACATAATCACAGAGTTCTTAGTACAGCCCTAGCAACCATCTAGAAGTTTTTGTTATTTTTGTGAACATTTACAGCTCGAAAGCTTTTAAAACAACATTTTTTTAATGACATCTAGATCCCTGTCATAGTAACGTCCATATATTCACTAGTTGACGTAAATTAAATATAGATTTTAAACAAATCTTACTTTAATTTGTGTGCACCCCGTCTAACGCTCAAATTATCAGCATATTTACACTAATTTGGTAGGAACAAATGAGGTAGAATTAAGAGACGATGCATTTGCGTGGAGAAATAGTGAGAAACTGTTTTGAGGGAGGAAAAACTCTTAGTACATTCAGCCAGGGGTCTGTGCCCGGAAAACCAGACTAGACAAGCTTGATGGTTTATGTATTAACACACTTACCCATCGATGGCTAAATGTATTTTTCAAAGCTTTCAACGCACATCATTATAATAAATTAAGCTATTTTTTAAGTAACATTAAAATATATCATCTCCGTCTTTGATATTATACATTACTAACTAGATTTAATATATTCGTATTAAACCCTTCCTTCACCTCTGACAAGACATCTTGTGAATGTGAGGAATGCCAGGTCTCCACCGTGGTTCAGATTCCACGTTAAACTGTTAAACTGTAGGTCCTCCATTTCATATCACAATCACCCTACCATTACACATTAGCGTAAGTGTGTATAACCCGAACGGGTAGTAAGAGGCGGTGCTAATAATAATAATAATAATATATTCGTATTAAACGCAATTTTAAGAGTTTTAATCACATTTAACTGTTTTGTTTCCTTTCCATAGTGTTATTATTTTAGGTAATTGTTACTAATAACATTTTAGTGTAATTATTTTTTCTTATTTTTTCATAAAGGCCAAACTATGTCAAGAACTATCGCACAAGGTATCGAACAAGAAACCTCTTTGAAGTGCGGTTTTATAAATTTTTCACTTGACAATGAAATCGGGACCAGTGAAATAATTTCATTATAAAGTAATTGATTTTTAAATTTTCTACCATTCTTGTAAATGTTATAAACTGGTCAAAATCTGTTTTATAAAGAATAGTATGCAGAAAACCGCACCACAATGTTACAGCTAGTTAGAACTGTGTTAACTGACTGCATTACGTGCTATCCGACAAATCACCTTGTCAGTAGGTGTAAGGTACCAATACCATATTGCATTGTGCTATGTGCCTGGAAAAACTATCAAAATGTGTGTTTAGTCAATCCTATCAGGGAATAACAACATCAGTTGGGTAACCCTACTTCTTGCCAAGTTCCTCCTGACTGTTCCGTAAGTTGGCAACAAGGTACGCATGTCAACAGCCGTCCTCGTCCTATTAACACGCAGTTACTTAACCCGAGGTTGTTTGTTAGGTAGCTTATTTTTCGACAGTGTTACATAAGCTCGTGGACACGGGTTTGAGGGTTATTTAACGCGGGCTTACCAAATGCAAGACTGGAGAAACACAATACAACCAGAGTTGTATGTAACCATTCAGTCCATAGAAACAGAAAGTGTGGAATCAAGTTATTCTAGATATGTGGCCTCCTTGAACATTCAGCCACGAGAAAGACCTGCAACAGTAGTCACGTAGTTTCAGATGTCAGGCTCGCAATACAATGGACTGTCTTTTACAGGGATACTGTGGTTTGAATCTTGACCGAGTGCACTGACGGCCTTTTTTATGCATATGATCCATCACTGTTATTTTCTCATCTCCTATCCATGCTAGTGTGTGTATATTTACTATGGCTACCCTCCTCATTCTTAACCCCCGGATTAAACCGTTAAATTACCCCTGCGTTTAAACTGAATAACAAAAAAAATTTTTTTTATAAAAATAACTTAAAACAGTAGTCGGCCTCTTTGACCAATATCCACTGTCCAGTTTTAATAGAAACATTCTTGTCTGACAGCTGGAAACGTCAATAGATCTAATCTCACCAACTCATACGTCAATTAACGTACCCTTTGCTTACCCTCTAAGATAACAAGCTTACCTTGCGTCATACACCATGGTAAATCTTATAAGATAGGGCAATTGTGTAATCCCTCAAGTTGAGCCTGCTCCTATAAAATTACACTAGGACTCTAAAATAGTCAAATGTTATGTTGTGCACAAAAAAGTTTTTATTTTCTAAAAGGTAATTTCTGTGAAATTGAACTATATCTATAGATAAACCATATGCAATACTAAATTTGAAATAGCTGTATTTATATTTCAGGTTCCGAAACACTTTCAAATGAAGACTGATATTTGAGTGTAAAAACAAGTCATCTATGGGTGTCAACACTTTTAGTAATCTGTGTCAACAATTTACGTCAACTGTCAACAGTCTCCATCAACATGTGTAGAACCTGCCCTGCCCACTTCGTGATTAGCTGAGCAATAAATAGTTGAGAAATGTTGAAAATTGTTAAATATATTTGTGACTAGAACAAACACCAATATACATACACGTTATGTAACTCAGGAGATTATAAAACAAGTTATCCAAAATTTGAATACCAAATCCAAAGGAATAGAACCAGAAGCCGCTTGGGATCCTACGATAGGTCAGGTCAGCTACGACCGCCTGTCGAATAAATCATTTTGTAAAGAGTAAAATGTTTGACTGCAAGTGTTAGCTACATTTCTGAATGTTTTCAAATAAAAACGAAGTATTTAGTGTTCAGTTTTCCAGCTCACCACACCAAAAATAACACAAAATCACACGACATGTATTACAACTTAAGAGAGTACCGTTTGTATAGTCGGAGCACATAAAGTTAATGTTATGGATATGTGATTCTGCTAAAACGGTGTATTATAAAACAGAGGCAAGGTCACAAAGAAGAGAAACATAATTACTATAGTGGTGTGAAGAGTTGCTAGCGTCATGGCCACGCTGAGTTTACTAAGTAGGATGGCTCTTAAAACATAAATTAAGGTTATGGCAATAATAGTAAGATATTAGGTCGAATATAATTTCAGATGAGTACTTGTTTGTTGAATAGATCATAATCAACATAATGTTCACGTGACATAACAGTTTCCCCACTTTTTTTTTAAATGCATATTTTCAAGATGCACTTAGTTTGAAGTTGATGTGGGGACGTTCACTTAACATAAGAGTTGCAAAGGGATAGCGTTCACGTTAGGCTACGCGAAGTATACCCCGTGTTTCTAGCAGCCAATTACGTTACTATCAAAGTCGACACGTCTATTTAGAACTTTGTTTATTGTGTGCATACGACTTCTTCGGTATAATTCGTTTTTACACGTATCACGAGCACCAAAATGGTGTGACCTCTTTTTAAATTTTATTTCATAGCTCTAGGACGCTTCAATTGCAAGGACTTGTCCCCTCATCAGCCCTGACTTCTTGTATTATATTTTAGTGAACAATTTATTTTCAAACAATTCAAATCGTTGGCTGTGCTTTTCTCGAGTTGTTAGGTCACATTACTTGATTTCTGATATGTTTATTTACTCAATGTGAACTTTATGTCTATCGTGATACCTTCACTATTGTAGGAAATGCACGTCAGATGTTTGCTGGAGACACCGTGGGAACTTCACTAAATGGAAGTTGCGAAAGACTTGTGTAATTTGTTTACAACTTTCTTTGGTGTAATCGCATCAAACATATAACAAATTAGTACAAACATTCCATCAAAATGTAATTTGAAAGAACATGTTTGTTTAATTTTTAATACAATATGGTTTAAGGCTGCTATTAAAATGATTGATTTATATTAGAACGTACCGTGACTCATGGTGACTGTGTTTAACATATTTCTCCTGACGGTTGAAATGAAGTAGGTACTCCTATAATCCGATTTATTGAAAAGTTACTCAAGGAAACTGTAAAGAGTGTCTTTCCATGGAGGCATGCTCGTGGTGGCTCGCCCTCTGCGCCCTGTGCGCCTCAGCCGCGGGGGTGGGTGCCCCACCCTGGAAAATATTCAAGTCCCTCAGCGAGCTCTACAGGTCAGGTCCTGGGCGTCTGAGTGCCCTAGACTGTGCGGGGAGCGTCGCCCGGGAGTACGACTTCATAGTGGTGGGCGGTGGAACGGCTGGTGCAGCGGCGGCCGGGCGTCTGTCTGAGGTGCCCGGATGGACCGTGCTCGTCCTGGAGGC
Source organism: Timema shepardi (assembly GCA_902151425.1). Classification (NCBI taxonomy): domain Eukaryota; kingdom Metazoa; phylum Arthropoda; class Insecta; order Phasmatodea; family Timematidae; genus Timema; species Timema shepardi. The sequence continues at coordinate 21,869 of CABFVX010002323.1, read as the reverse complement.
TGGAGGTCTGGAGAACCGAGCCACTGAGATACCCTTGATGGCCAGCTACGTGCTCAACACAGACTATAACTGGGGATATAGCGCCGAGCCTGACCCGGGCTTCTGTCGAGCCATGGAGGACCACAGATGCAGGTGTGTAGGTAGAGCAAGAAGACTGTCCCACACTGGGCTCCTAGCACTTAGGACTAACTAGAGTCTAGACTGTCCCACACCGGGCTCATAGCACTTAGGACTAACTAGAGTCTAGACTGTCCCACACCAGGCTCCTAGCACTTAGGACTAACTAGAGTCTAGACTTCCCACACCGGGCTCCTAGCACTTAGGACTAACTAGAGTCTAGACTGTCCCACACCGGGCTCCTAGCACTTAGGACTAACTAGAGTTTAGACTGTCACACACTGGTCTCCTAGCATTTGGGACTACCTATCTCTAGGCCATGGTGGGATCCTGGAACCTGGGACTACCTAGTTTGTCTCACACTGGATTCTTAGCGCCTGATATTACCATACACTCCAACACTGGGCTTTTAGCGCTTGGGACTACCTAGAACATTCCTACGCTAGGATCCTAGCATACAGGTAATCAGCGGGAGACTGGAAACCCCCTACATAATCAGCCTCACTGATGTAAAACTCAGTGTCCGGGGTTAGAAGGAAATAGCAAACCAGATCACACTTAATCCTATCACTTCCAGGACTCGTAACAATCAAATTTCACAAGTCAGAGAAATTAGAATCCCCGAGAGGAAATATTTTGTTTGTTGGAGTAAAGCGTGACATTACAGTGAGCTCTGGGAACCTAATGTAAGACCGTTTTTTTATTGCGAGCAGGTGGTCATCGGGACGTGCCTTGGGGGGCTCCACCGTCATCAACTACATGCTCTATACTCGAGGACACCGAGGGGACTACGATGCCTGGGAGCGTTTGGGCAACCCCGGATGGGGGTATAGCGATGTTTTACCCCTCTTCCTCAAGTCAGAGCAGATCAACATACTTGACCTGCTCAACTCCAGCTACCACTCCCAGTATGGTGAAGTTCTTGTTGAGAGGGCCCCCTTCAGAACACCTCTGGCCCCCTTGTTTCTCAAGGCGGGACAAGCTTTTGGATACAAGGTGAACGACCCCAACGGTGAGTCCCAGGAAGGGTTCTCGTACGTCCAGGCCACAATAAAGGATGGCTCCCGTTTCAGTGCGTGGCAAGCGTACCTCAGACCTTCCTGCAAGCGGGTCAACCTGATGTTGGCTGATTCAGCCAGGGTTACCAAGATATTAGTCCACCCCACCACGAAGAAGGTGTTTGGTGTGGAGTACGTTAAAGACAAAAGGGCCCACATCGTCCGGGTGAGGAAGGAGGTTATCCTGTCCGCGGGTACCCTCAACTCCCCGCAGCTTTTGATGCTGTCCGGCCTGGGACCACGGGAGCATCTGGAGGAGCTGGGTATCCCGGTCATACAAGATCTACCGGTCGGGGACAACCTTCAAGACCACGTCACCTTATCGGGACTCACCTTCCTCGTCAACGAGTCTGTAACCCTCTTGGAGAAGCGAATCTTGTCCCAACCCAAGTACGCGGTAGACTACCTCGTCCATAGGAATGGCCCCCTTACAATTCCAGGAGGGGCTGAGGCCCTGGCGTTTGTACGTACCAAATTTGCAAAGGAAGGCGTCCCGGACGTTGAGCTGGTGTTTGGACCAGGCGCCTACAGTAGCGACACAGTTGGCAGTTTGAGGAAGGCGTTTGCGATCAGAGACGACTTCTACAAGGAGCTTTTTGGTCCAATACATGACAGAGAGGCTTTCAGCATCGTCCCTGTCCTCTTGAGGCCACACAGCTTGGGTTACATCAGACTTAGGAGCAAGAACCCTTTCCACTGGCCTCTCATCTACCCCAACTACTTGTCCGACGAGAGAGACATGAAGGTCCTTGTGGAGGGTGTCAAGATGGTGAGTTCTTCTCTTACACTGGCCTAACATCTACCCCAACTAATTTTCAGGTGAGAGTGACATGCAGGTCACCATATCTATCGTATATCATGAGACAAGTCTCTATATTTCTTGAAAGAGAGTGTAGTCGTAGTTGAAGATGCAAGGCTCTATATCTCTGGAAAGGAAGTTTAGTTTACTGTAGAAGAGGCATGTGTCTATATTTATAGGAAGAAAGTGTAGTCTGTTGTAGAAGAGAAAGTCTATATTTACTGGGAGGAAGTGTAGTTTATTGTAGAAGAGGCATGTGTCTATATCTATAGGAAGAAAGTGTAGTCTGTTGTAGAAGAGAAAGTTTATATTTACTGGGAGGAAGTGTAGCTGTGTACGTGACGTGTTTTAGCAATGCGTTATCCCCTTCTAATTGAACTAACACGTGTGTACGATCATGATCATGATACAAGGGTGTTGAGACATATCTCCTCGAGGCATCACGCCACCTACCACCTGATCCTAGTATTCCACTGGTCCAACTATATGTTCCCCCCTTTCCACTGTTATACATGACGCGTACTTGTAACTAAGGGCCAATCACATGACGCGTACTTATTCGAAACTGATTGACCCTTTTAATTCGATTATAGGTAAGTGTCGTCTTGTATTTTGTACAGCGCCACACTTGAGGCGAGCTAAGTCGGATTATGAAACTATCCTTAATTAGTTACACTGGTAAACCATAGTTATAGGTAGCCCTCATTCGATTCACGGTAGTTCTGATGAAGTTATTTATCCACCTAGGCACGAGAACTTGATGTGTAGTAATAGAGATACTGTCTACTATTTTATTTTTCCACCACGTCTTGCTATCCAGCCTAGCCTTGTTTTACAACAAAAATTGGATTGGGATGAGGAAAATACAATTTACAGGAAATTTATATGAATCTGTATGAAGTGAGAGTGAAAACACATTTAGAAAAACCTCATTACATCCGGCTGGGATTAAAACCCTAGCTATCCATAACCAGCAAACGAGACTAGATGAACTTGGCGTTTAATCCGCAATGCCCGCTGATACGGGTCATGCTATCTAAAGTTAAATTAGTTTGATAGTTGCGTTATGTTATTATTTGTGTATTTAGTTTAGAGCACATTAAAAACTTCACTAAAACTCTTCGGGATTCCTTAACCCGCTGTGGCTTCATCCGAAAAGACAAAGCAGCGGTTTATTTCAAGAGTAACTCCCCTCTTTTATGGCCTGTGTTAAGAGACATTTACAGGTGATATTCCTTTCTTGCAGCTTGATAATAGGTGTTTGTAGAATGATTAGCCTTAGTTTACAGAATTAGTTAAATCATTGTGCAATAATATGCTTATTAATAGGATTAGTGCATTTACTATGCTATTGACCTATTTACCTTCATTATTAAATTATATTTTCACACTCTGGGTCTCAACTACCTCCCCAGATTAAGTTAGTAATTAGAACGCATTTGAGTATAGGTGGAGTGGAAAACTATTTAGGGATAAAAAAACACACTTCAGAACACACAACTAGAATTTATACCCTGATCTCCCCGTCATCTACAAACCTTACAAAACAAGACATGCGCCTTTGTCCACGTGCCCTCTGGTATGCATTTTAAGTTTGTTTATTTGTAAGCTATATTTTCCCTGATAAATAATATAAATATAAGATAATAAATACTTATGACATACCGGTAATAAATACGTTTGACCTTTTAATAAAACTGTTAGGACATTGAAAAGCAGTATATTAAAAATACATACTTTAGTAAGGATGTTTATTTAAATTTAGGTCGACAAGCAACATAATTGACCAAGAGTAGCGAGGTTCTATTTTAACTTGACCATTTGGAATTCTGCCTGTCTCTCTGGATCTTTGTTGTGCGATAAATATCAAATGAGTGGACCAAATTTAACGATATTTAACCGGTATTGTACATTCTTTGAACCTAGGCCACAAACCAGATATGCATCATAATATCCTCAAACTTACGGAAGTTTCGCTCCGCTCCTTGAGCCAGGTTGAATCCATCAACATTGGGGCTCGCTAGTATCCATGCTCAGTGATAAAAACACTTCCAGATGTGCAATTGTTAAACGACTCACTTGTAACATGTTCATCATAGAGAGGCCATTGTGATCGTAATGTTCAGTTTGACTAAGCTTTTTGTGAGGTAGGATTATGTGAAGAGGTGGCTGAGTAACTACCTAAACCTCACCTTGTGGAGGCTGGCAAAATGATATTTGTGTTCTCTTTCTAGTGAAACCATAGTTAAAATGATATTTTTTATTTATAAAAAGGGCCCCTTGCTGGCATCTTCGGTGCACACGAACAGCGGAGTATAAATTAAATTCATAATGACTTTGTTCAAAATGGAACACGGAGGTGAGGTTAAGTTAGGTTAGGTTTGTTAGGTTAGGTTATATTAGGTTATTTTAAGCTAGATTTGGTTAAATTAGGTTATTTTAGGCTAAGTTGGGTTAGTGGTTAGGAGTTGAATTATATTATAGGTTGTTCCGCAATTCGTGTGGACTGGCTGACAGGTATACTTGATTCCACAATTCGAGTGCCCGGCATCTTGCGATTCCCGTGTTGAAAGCCTAAAGCTCTCCCAAGAATCACAGCCATTTTAACCTGCGGTTTTGGGCCTGTTGTAACCTTGTCTGTGACCTGAACGTAGGTAGCTCTATGTAAAATAACTTGAAACATATAAACTTCTCAAAAAAGTAAAAATAAAATAAAATGATAATCAAATAAAATTTGATTTTCATTTAATATATTATATTAATCCTAATATGGCGATTCGTTGAGAATTCTATTTTCTAAGCATCTAAATGGCAAGGAATAGAATATGTATTTACCAAGAAATCCCAGCTCTAGTAATGACTTACAGAGTTTTATAGCTTTACTCTTTTCCTACAATACAACTATTAAAAATGTATTTGATTGTAATGGCTACTATATATCTCTATATAATTGTGTTATGTTCCTGTGATCTAGTGCAATAAGATACAAACACGTTAGTAAATTGGGCAACTAGAGAGTGTCTCTCCAAAATTTGTTTAACATTAACGCTTTCTAGTAAAAGCTATGTTCAAATGTATTTTTTTTACACAATGTGGGAAGAGTTAACTCAAGTCCAAAGCTACAATAGAAACTTTTACATCGGTCCGAGAAGTGTATAATGTAAAAAAAAACTTCTTCCGTTGGTAGCTCAGGGAGTGGAGGGTAGCTACAGTAGCCCCATTGCTTCTTTGGTGCTGACTGACAGCTCACAGCTGACTTCTGACAGTCAAAATTTAGGTACATACCTTAATTTTGACTGTCAAAAGTGACAGCTGCTAAACACATGTTTTTGCAGATCATCTGGCTCGGCGTAGGGATATGTAATTTGATGTGGTAGCTTTTTAAAACTGTCAGTCAGCACCAAAGAAGCCATAGGGCTACTGTAACTCCTTGAAAAATCTCTTTCCTACCAAATGCCCTCCCGCAGTAAAAAACTAAATCCTATATACGTGCTTGGATCACGCCGTTTTGAGAGCAGCTCCTGAATGTACAATGTACTTTTAACAAACGAGAAACACATGAATAGAGCAAGCCTTTATTTTTATGAATCCATCAACACTCTAAAAGCATTAGTTCCCAAACTTGTTGAATGGCGTAATCTATTTTCCTTTTGGTTTGACTTTTTCCTGATATATTTATGGTATTTGATGAGACATCATATTTTTACAACTCGAATTTTCTTGTTATGTTTGGCTTCATGGCATACTACCTGGAATAATTGTACGTACCACTGGTAGTACGCGTATCATGGTTTGGGAACTGCTGATTTAGAGAATTGAGCCGAATACTTTGCGCACCCTCTTAGTAAGTTAATTGTTTAGTTCCCGTTGGGAGAGTAATATTTATCATATTTTAATTAATGTATAGCCTCGACGTCTGTCCTAGGATTACGCTAGTTTGTGAGTCGTGTGCTTATATAGTCACTTTCCAATGTAGGTATTCTGATGGGGTACGATAAATAATTATTCAACTATATTTTTAAAATGTTTCTATCTCATTTGCTAATAAACCAATTTTGAGCATGCTTAGAAACTGCATGAATAACTTTCCAATTGATTTTAAAAATCTAGAGAATCACTATATTATACAATCAGTAACAAATTTGTTTTTCAAACAACATAACAATAAGCGATAGGCATGTGATAATATGTTTTTATTAATCGCAGATTTAAAACTATTTTAATTTACTAGAATAATAAAGCAGTTTTCTAAGTAGTAGGGACCAAAGCTTATTCAATGTTGCCCGTTTATTCAAACACTGCAAAACCAAAACTTCAGGTAGAAGCGGCCGACCGGTCTATGCTTTGTTTGTCATTCAGTATACAGAGAACCAATTGACCAAACGAGTGACACACGCCAGAGTGGGGAAAGTAATAAAATGATGGGAGTATTTCCTCTCTTCAAGCAGGTACTCAGTTCGAGAAGAAGATAAGACTCATAATGAAATTTGGTCTTCTATTCTGCCGCACCTTAAGTGTTTCTGCTCAATGTTAAGCTGATCCTTAAGTCGTGAACTGACATAACCTATAATGTTTCTCACTTTGTTCCAGGCAGTAGCACTGGGTGAGAGTGCAGCTTTCCAGCGCTACAACAGCACCCTTTATCGAGCACCTTACCCTGGCTGCGGGTCCTTCGAGCACGGCACCGACCAATATTGGGCATGCGCAATAAGGCAGCTTACCACTAGCCTGCACCACCAGGTACCAATGCATTCTGTTGGTGGTTTAGGATTAATGTTACCAGAGAAAATAGGACTGGAGTAATGCTGTGACGACATAGCAGCCTACACACCAAGCGATTGTCCCAGGTTAATTCAAGGTTAAATTTCAACCAGGATGGATTATGGAGACTCCTTTTCGTGGAGAGGCGAGAAAGAGTAGGTTTGATTGAATGCATAAACGTGAGCAGGGTGTGGCTGATAGGGGTTCCAGCTGAGGGAGTGGGATCCCAACTGAGAATAGGTTTT
>CABFVX010002323.1:0-12768 GCA_902151425.1 Timema shepardi | reverse complement strand
TGGCTAAGATTATCAAAAAGGACTGGGGGAAGTAACTCGTTATATCCTAGCCACACGATATGGGAGAAGGTGGCTAAGATTATCAAAAAGGACTGGGGGAAGTAACTCGTTATATCCTAGCCACACGATATGGGAGAAGGTGGCTAAGATTATCAAAAAGGACTGGGGGAAGTAACTCGTTATATCCTAGCCACACGATATGGGAGAAGGTGGCTAAGATTATCAAACAGGGGTGGGTGAAGTGACTCTTTGCATCTGGGCTACATTATATCCGCACGTGGTGTCTTATTAGTGAAAGTACTTGGTTTGGACCCAAACTGACTCAATATGCACATTTATTGTTCTCAATACTCGTGCTTTAGTTATTAGTTGGGGCTAGAATATGACGTCTTATATTCGGGCGCCTGGTAGTTAACGTTTACTACCCATGCATTATGATGGTATATGATGTATAAATATTAGGAGATATAAAATAAATATTACATTTATTAATTTAATTTAACTTATTGAACTCCTTTAATTGTTAAAATCTTATTAATTACAATTTAGTTTACTATAAAAACCTAACCGTAGTGCCTATCCCGCATCCATTTAATGACTGTTAAAACGCAAGTAAGTGTGAACTCCGTACTGTTCGACCTTGAAAAACTTAGTTCGCATATTGACTAGAGTCGAAGGGTGGTTTGCTACTACCACGGACCTTAAGGAAGGGTCCATCAATCAAACAGCCTGGAACAATTTCAACTTTTTAAAAGAAATCTTGACAAAGGCACGCTACTTTCTCCCTACCCCCCCCCCCCCTCTCTGCCCCTCTAAAGTGCATTCTGTACTGTAACCAGTCTTTTGGATTTTCTTATGCTAGGATAATAAATAACAAACTAAACAAACAGAATGATCCCCTGTTGAATTATTATGTTAGTACAAAGTGAGAAAACTAGTCTTAAATGTCTTATTCTTGGGACGGGCGAAAGCTCTATAAATTTTGTAGAGCGATCACTCATTAGTAAATATGTTGCGTTTCAGCAGTGAAAGGTAGTAAGTAGCAAAGATCTCAAATCGGACTGAGGGAGGGAACTAACTCTCCTTTTATCCGGGCTACACAATGTGGAAAAAGGTGGCCAAGAGTCTCAAATAGGACCGGGAGAGTTGATTACTGGTATCCGGATTATATGAAATGATAGGAGGTGGCCAGGGCTATCAACGCTTAAACTTGTATTTGAACCCAGCATATTTGGAGATATAAGTCATTCACGAGCTAAGTTTACCTGGATGACAGCTCGAAATGTTACTAGAAGTAATCCCTAATATATCAATCACTACGCCAACAGATGACATCTATCACTTTGGATGACTGTAATGAAAACGGATGGTAATATATTAATGTGATAGTTAACCACAGTAATTTAGGCCCATATTATTTATATATTTATTTGAGATCGGACACAAAGTTTATTTATAGTTTTATTCCCCTTGAATAAAATATTAACACCACTTTCACAAAAACTTCTAACGAACATAGCTTCAAAATGGCCACTGACGAATCTAAACCATATGATTGAACATAACGGTAAACAAGTTTTTTAAAATGATGCAGACACGCAGTGGATGAAAATATTTTATTCAGTTAAATATTTCAAAATACGATAAAATAATCATAAAATCATTTATTGTATGTAAAAAAAGAAAATAATTTTCTCTTTTGCAAGTAAATACGATGTTCGTATTAAAAAGTATTGATGTGTGCACTATATTATACATAATCAATAACGTTCCTAAACAAAAAATAAGTACTTTTAATTATGTTTAAAATATTGTTTCGAGTTGGATAAAAAGAAATTATTAAAAAAATTAAATATTATGAGAAAACTTAAGTTTACGTTATTTTAAATGTAATATATAACAGGTAATTAAAGATATTTACACTTATAACAAAACTGTGCTCTTTTACAAGTGTTGGTAACCCAAAACCTAAACATATGATTTTCGAACTGTCATCCAGGTAAAAACCTATCGTGAACGGAATATACGTCTAGTTTTTTTTATACCTGTAAAATAAGCTAAGCGCTGTGGGTGCCATGGCACCCCCACTAGAAAAAAAAAGAGGACAAGTTGGAGTGGAAAAATAATGACGTAGGTACCTAATTTATTTTAGAATTTTAATCGATGGATATACCAAGAGAAGTGCATGTTAATGTAGGCTTGAGCTACTACACCTCATGGCCCCATTACTCTAACAAAGGCTGGCTGTGGATATGGACTTGGTTGGATGCCATTGTTGACGAGATTTAAAAAAAATGCCCTTCAACAGACTGATGGAACACAGAAAAAACAGATTTGTACAGGTTACCAATATATAATGGGAAATACAAAATGATTTATTTATGATCAACCTAATTTTGTAGTCAACATTAAATTTGTTGTAACCTGTACACAACTGTTTTTTTTTTCTGTGAATAATTGTAATTTATAATGTATATATTTCAAAAAGATTAACATAAATATTGATTCTTACTTGTTTTTAATTTATTGTAATTGTTTAAAAATAAAATTCAAGCAAATTCTCGGGGAGGAGGGGTATGATTCAGCTCCCTTCATCTTCCAGATTTCACCCCCATTAACCCCTCCCTGCGCACGCTTATGCCCTTAATCCTAGCAATCCTAAATGGGGGGGTAGAGGGCTCGTAGAGCCCATACATCAATCTTTTATCATTTTAACCCACTAATTTGAATATGAATGAACTCAACCTTCATGAAGTTGTCTACTAGACTCTTATTTTCTAACACAAGTTAGTTTTTTGTTGAATTTGTATATAGTTTGTCAACTAATTCAGTACTTTATAGGTAGTGCTATTCAAACCCTCATCCTTAGAATGGCAGGATTTTTTTTGGTCAATTGTGGCAGCACTGATTATTATGAACCTGTAAACAGATATTTAAAATATACAAAACGTAAAGACCACCTGTGGTGTGCACAAACAATTGTGGACAAAATAGCTACTAACAATTCGATTAGTGAGGAGTTTTTCATAATTAATGTTTTTTTACAAAAAAGTATACATATTAACCTTTTTAATTAATTATTATAGTTTATGTAATTTTTAATAGAATATGTTAAGAAATAGAATCAAGCCATCACAAACATATTTAAATAAATACAGTAAATAAAAAAGGGTGTCCTAACCACACTTCCCCTTTTAGTAAAACCTGTGACAAAATATCGTTAGGATTAATAGGGTTAAGCCATGTTTTAAAGCAACCGAGTAGAAGAAAGCAACCTCATTAAAACAATCAAGTTAAGATGTGTTATACCTGCACCCTACCTCTCTCAATGATTAAACCTCTCCCTATCCTCCCCCCTTGTCTAAAACTAATAATGTTGCTAGGACGCTCTACCAACATCTCAGGTTGTGCGGGTCATCACATAGTGTGATTTGTCTGAACATGGGACAAAAGGATGTAGTAGGGTCTGAACAAATAGTAGCGCTCCTATCTTTCCCCTCCCCCCAAGGACACGAGTACAATTGCTGATAACTCCCGAAAATCTAATCCTACCGTTTAAGAGCCCGTTTCATAGGCACCTGGTCGGAACATTAAATACAAGACTAGCCTCAAACCAGGAATGGAATCCAAGTGCATCCTCCATCAACAACGGACAAATTGGGCTTCATGAAATAGCTCTTTTTTCATTTTAAAATATGTATGTTAATTATTTTTGTATTTTTTTAATATGGTAGAATGGTTTCACTGGTCTATAAGTCTGATCAGTCTACTATTATGTGAATCGCTGTGTAGTACTATCCAGTGATTCCATGAGCAGTACTATCCTGTGGGTTTCTAAGCGGTACTATCATGTGGGTTCCTAAGCGGTACTATCCTGTGGGCTTCTAAGCGGTACTATCCTGTGGGTTCCTAAGTGGTACTATCCTGTGGGTCCCTAAGCAGTACTATCATGTGGGTCCCTAAGCGGCACTATCATATGGATCCCTAAGCAGTACTAGCTTGTGGGTTCCTAAGTGCTACTATCATGTGGGTCCTTAAGCAGTACTATCCTGTGGGTCCCTAAGCAGTACTATCCTGTTGGCCTTTGAGCAATGTACTTACCACCCTAGGGGTAGCCAGTGCACTCACCTTGTCCCTCACAGCGTTAGGTTCCCTGAGGCTGCCGGCACGACTGGGCCCCGTATGCACCCGCAGCGTGACCTCTGACCTGGTAACCCGAGATCCCGAGTCAAGGAACTTGGAGTGTCTGATGGCAGCCCTGTACACCAGGGCGTACAGCACCAGGATGACCAACGCTGGGAGGTAGAACGAGCCGCAGGCGGAGAAAATCACGTACCTTCAACAGACCACTCGAGTTACATAGCTACTGCACCCTAGGGGGAGAAGGATAGAGGTTTTACCTTACTCTCTCCAGGCGCATTTGGGGGTGTTTACTGTCAATCATACACGTTTATAGTCATTTAACATGGCTCAATTAGAGTGAGCTTCAAATCCCTCTTTGGCAACTACACATAGACTACATTAAATAAATGCCCATACAGGATACAACCAAAATCTCACAGAGGGGATTTGTCATTGTTCAGGGTCCTGGACTATGGTAGAGGCCTGCGAAACCTATACCTTTGATTATCTGTACAGGCGGCTGACCTATCCATGATACTAAACTCACGTAATACAATACAGGCTGGACAGAAGGTCCAGGTTTGAATCCCGTTCTGAGGGGTGGTTTTCCAAATGTGACATATCACAGTGGTTTTTTCTACTTATATTCACAAGGAAACAGGTTTATTTTCTCTTATACTACCCTCCTACTCGTTATCCCTCAGATGAAGCTGTTAAACTCTTTCTTTTTAAAAGAATAGTCAGTTTGAACACTTAGGCCCAATCTTACAATGTCACGTTAAAGTCCTCGTAACTTAACCGTTCGTTAAGTCTAACCGTTGGTTAAACTTGGCGTTGTGTTTTACAATACTATTTTGATGTGCTTGTCAAGTTACTCACGGGTGCCTTCCATTAGTTCTTATTATTAAGCTTCTCGGAGCACTAGATTTGTTACATAGCTTTATTGGCTTAATTTAAACCAATAGATTGTAAGTAACTATTTAAATGTCTTATTCTGAAAATTGAAAAATGACACCTGGACACGTGAATCAAATCCGGGACCTTTGGCTTAGTAAGCCAATGCTCTAACCACTGAGCTATCCAGGAATCGTCCTGTGCCCAGGGTCATTCTTCACTCATATTTTAAGGCAGTGTGTATGATGGACGTACGGAAATCATCGGCTACAAATGTGTGAGTTATTTTATTAAGATCACGAGCTATCAGATAACGCAGTCACCTTTGACTCGGTAGTTGGCTTAATGCTGCCACTTGTACAATTATTATAGCTGTAAGGTATCGCATATTTAAGAATCAAATAGCTGAAGCTATTATTAAATGTCTGTGAAGTTATGGAGTTGTTAGGAAAACAGATTAAAGTATAATACACGTGTATGTTGTTATTTATAACACGTCATGTTATTGAATAATCATATTCATACATATAAGTTTAAAATTTAAAATAATGCTTTTTCTATGCAAATAAAGATGGGTATACTTACTCTGTTTATTTTAAACAGGCATGTATTTTAACGCTATTTTTTTAAGTTTCAAAATAGTTAAATATCCAAACAGTAGCGTCATAGTCAATTTTTAAACACACAATTTAAAATTCAAATAAAAACCACCCTTAATTAACCATGGACGTGTACTGGAGGAGAGAAAGTGAAGAGAAACACGTCCCATATTAGCCATTCAGGCCTACACCTAAGTACACATAATAACTAACAAGACGATAAAAAAAATAGGTAGGCCTAAAGTTATTGTCAATTACTATTAACTATTTACAACCAGAAATGACCACTCCGAGTCGCGAAGTGAAACCATAGAAAATAATGTACTGTACATCTTTTGAATAGAAAAGAAGAGCCTGTAAAGCTAAACCAAAATAGTTATGATAAAAGTTGTTATCAGGAATTAAACACCTCTTCCCAGCGCCTATGGTGACTTACAAATCGCCCTATAAAAACTTGCCCAAAATAAACGTTGGCAACCCAAATTAAAAATATATAATAAATAGAAGGAATAAATTCCGCATAAATATTTTATTATCATCTCGGCGTTAAACTGGGAGTTATTTCTTCTTTTAAAAAAATTGAAGTAATCGGAATTGAACACGAGTCAACTATATGATCGGTTGTTTGTTTGTTAGGGTTTTTATTTTTGTAACACTTAATTGGACATTTAAAATGTATAAAACATTGAATATAACAGATTCAAAACGACGATCACCAGCCCCTAAAGGGGCTCTCGAAAGTCAAGCGATATAGAACTAACATAAAAACACAAAAAAAGAAAATCATATGTCGCCCTGGCGGGCTGATTCAAAGTTTTGCCATAGGTTTACGGGCGGGAAAAATTAAACAAAACCCGTCCTGTCGCCGGTAGTTGGTCGACATGGACCTAAAAATATATATTTATACATAGAGAAGGAACGACAGGGTAGAAAACATTGAAGGGTGGGTGACCGGACGTAGATAAGACAAGTAGGAAGTGAAGCGGAAAATAATTATGGTATAATGAAAGTGAATAAGCCGGCCTCGGTCGGTGGAGCCGCCGGGGTCGGTAGGTAATGGAAGTGGTCCGCCACCAGGGCTACGCAGATATCCTACACGTAGCCCTGGTGTGTAAATAAAATAAATTTTCCCCTGTGGGCGCATCTTGCCACTCAGTGATCGGTTGATGCTCACAAAGCTTTTGAAAGTTAGAGTTATAACACTGCAAATCTGTGATTAGTTAATCATTGGTGAAACATCTATTTAATCACAGGTGGACAATATTAAAACCGAGAGAATTCATAAATAACTGTTAAAGTTTTCCAGTGATAATAATGTAACCTCATCTTGAATAATAACAATTGCCATAAAACAATATGGCGGAATGTTTGGAAGTTAATGTGGACGTTAAAATGCTAACCAGAAGGTAGACTTCGCGTTAACTCTACGAGCACTTTAAGATTCAGTGGGAGTTGATTTCAAAACAGCATTTTATTTATTAAGTCTGTCACAGTACTTCAGAGCGTTTATAGTTATTTTCTACATTTCGATTTTTTCTCGTCCGACGAGAAATGATTAGTGAACGAAAACAATCAACACGGCTTGCAAAGGATTATTTTGTGGAATTGTAAAACAAAACAAACAGCAACAAACTTGTGTGTGTGTGTGTGTGTGTGGCCGCACATTCTAGCAATACTCTCGTGTTGGACTTGATTGTCAAGTACGGAGAGATTTAGGTTCAATCCCGGTTGGGTGCACTTCCTTAAATTACACTTTTCTCATCCCCTACCCATTAGCGTAGTAGGCTTATAGCCCGAATGGGTAATAAGATACGTTGCTTAGAAAACTACAGAATAGGGAGTGTTTTACGAAATTGCTTGCAACTTTGCCTTCACTCAAATGCATGTACATTTCCTCTAAATTCCCAACTTCAAGTTAGAATAATTAATATATAATATGGCAATTTGAATGGTTAGTGAAACCCTGAATAAAACAGTTAGAATAATATAATAAAGAATATAATTAACAAATGCGATAGTAATAGTAATATAAAAATATAATGAATATGCGTAATATTCTTGGTGATTATTGCTTTTGAAAAAAATGTATATAAATATAATATAATATATATTATGCTATAGACAGTACGGGCTACAACCACGGTAGTAGGGTAAGGATTAAGATGGTAGTTAATGAGAAATGTACCCGCATTTATGTGAAGGGAGAGGGAGAAAACATTTTGGAACTATGTCCTCAGTTCCTCCTGCTAAGATTGCCTATCCCCGGAAAAAGATAACTATGAACCTGACATTAAGTCTGCGTGCCCACTAATAGTGTTTTATTGATATAATTATAATATAGATCTATATATAAATATTTATCTATTTAACAATATATTAGAGTACTATTTAATGATGTGTGTAGTTTATACCACGTTACCCACGCAGGTGAGCATGTGGGAAAAGGCGTTAGTTTCGTCTATCCTAGTTTTATGGTGACTAAGTTGTCGGGGCTCGAGTTTCTGTTGGGTGTGCTAACGGTTCTCTTACTTTTGTTAAAATTACTTTCAAAGTTTTCTCCATGCAAATGTGTGTACACTTCCTCAATAATTTTACCTTTTATATATCCACCCCAATGTGAGGGTAGCCCCGTCGAGTAGTAAGAGACACTGAAAAAAAACTAATGTTTTAAAATTGGCATGATGTGAAGCAGTTAAGTGTATCGTCAAAACCCCAATATTGTAAATCAACCATTCCAACTTTGAATCATCCAAACACCAGCCTCGGTGGCCGCATGGTCTATCGCGCTGTCTCGCGTTAGACTATACTCTACTCCCAGTAGATCAGGGTTCAATCTCGCTCGGGTGCACTGAGGTAGATTTTCCCTAAATTGTTTCTCACTCTCTCTCCACACAAATGTGGGTGCACTTCCTATAAATTACACCTACCTCATCCCTAGCCCATTGACGTAATTAGTACATATGCGTATAACCTGAACAGTTAGTAAGACGTGGTGCTAAAAAACATTCACATAATCAGTAGTCGAATGCTCTAAAGTCTTTGGCGTCCCTTTCTCAATAAATTGGCCTGCTGATGATGGGAAGATTGGGGTTTGAATCCCGGTTGAGTGTAATGATGATGGTTTTCTTAAATTGTTTTCCACTCAACCTCCACACAAAAGTGGGTACACTTTCTCTAAATTACAACCTACCTCATCCTTAACACATTAGCGTAATAATGACATATTGTTATGAGTACAACCCGAACAGGTGAATAAAGGTGAAAAAGAAATAATATTAATAAAATAACTAGGAAATCATAAACATTGATATCGTATAGCAATAAACTTATTTATATTCTCAACCCTTTTACACTCAGAGGTACAACCAAAATAAAAGATAATTAAAACAAATCAAATCAATATAAAATAAATTAAAAAATCAATATTAATCAAATTAACCTTATTCATGATGTCCATAAGAGTCTCTTTTTTTTCATTACAATTTATTAAAGAAACATCGACATAGTTTTGGTCAAGACGATCCAGTTTATCCTGATAAGCATGAATAATTAATTTTGGGCTGTGTAGTATCAGAGCCAAAAGCTACTTTTTCTCCAAGTTTCTATAATTTCATTTAGATAGTGTACAATTAAAATACTTAGATGATTATTTAACAAAATTCAAATATAATAATGAGAAAAAGGCCCGTTCCCTTTTGAGTTAAAAAAAAGAGAGAAGGCTTAACATGAGTGTGTGTCCTCAAATCCAAGTACTGTCACATAATACTATATATTATAAAACTGATATAAATATCCAATCAGGCCTTATTATAATATATCCGGTAATTTGCTGAAAAACATACTTATATTAATATTTATCTAAAAAAATAGGATTAAAATAATTATTTACTTGTCAGAAACAAGATGAGAATTTATCAATAAAGAGCAGTATTTTTTTTTTAGGAGAAAGCAGCCGAAAATGATCTACAGCACACAAACACGCGCCTCCTTAAAACTATTATAGTTGTGGATAATTATCAATGATAAAATATATATCTAAATGTTCTTAGATGGTGCGGCCATAATTATATAATTATAGTTTACAATCTTTTCTTATACGCTTCCACAATATAATCAAGGTTCCTGATTGGCATGGATCTTGAAAATTTTGGATCGACCATTTTCGGTAGTAGGCAATGTTTGTAGAATCTTTCTAATTTCGATAACATTACTTTGTTCCAGAATTGTCCATTCCTCTCAATTCTCTCTATTCTTATTCCTAATGGTGATTGGTGTCCATAAGCCAAACAAACAATAATTTCTTCTATTATTTCCAAATAATCCTAAGTGTGAGATATTGACTGTATTTATAACAAGATTAAAATAATGATTTACTTGTTATCAACAAGAAGAGCATTTTCCAATAAAAAAGATATTTTCTTATTTAGGAAAAACCACCCACAGTACAAATAACCGGGTTTGTACCCCGAGCTCCCCATCCTCGGCAGTCTAGCTTAACACGAAACTAGCACATTAGACTGTGCGGCCACCTAGGCAGGTATTTATACTCAAAGAGTTGTAACTTGTAAGTAAAATTCTATCATCGTAAATATAAATATCAGTTGACCGCGAGAGTCACTTCTCCCCCTTCCAATTATTGCAAAGTTTCTGCAACTGTTGTTTGTTTTTAATAAGAAAGTCGCTCAAAGAAAGACAGGGAGAATTACTGTGTTGTGGGGGAACCGTTATGTTTGTGTTGCCCTGGAAGAAAACCGCTGAACTATGTGTAACCAAATAGCCGGCTACAGTAATTTTTTATGTTGGGCCTGGAAACAAGTTTTTTGGTCAAATCTGTAAAAAAAAATTTTTTAATGTCTTTATTTTTATTTTTTAAATTAAATTTTTTATGTAAATTGCTTGGATTATTTTATTTATTTCAACATTAAGCGTATTATTTGAACTTTAAATGATGGTTAGTAATTCCTTTTTTTTTTCCTCGATATTGTTAGTTTCTATAAATACAGAAGAGAAATAAAAAACTCGCTACTGAATTGGTATTATAGTTTTTGAAATTTTCTTTCTTTCCTTCAGATTAACCTGTAGTTTCAATACAGACAATTTATCTCCCGCAGACTCTTAACGGGGACACTAGATCTAACCGAACATTGTAAAATCCATAGCAGGGGTCGTTATAGCTTAACCGCATGTTAAGCCTTAACGAATAGAATAACATGGCATTATAAGATTGGGCCTAAATGTTGTTTAGTAATAACTGGATAATATGATTACATTATAACTTCCTTTGAATAATGGAGCTGGTCTTTGTTAGATTATGATGCAAAAAAGAGTGAACATAGTAGACGCAGGGCAACGCAGCAGAGTGCAGCATAGAGGAAGCATATAAGAAGAAAACAAGATGCAAAACATACCAGGATAGCACAGAGAAGGTGGCAATATTGAGAGAAAACACGACTTAGGGCGAAATAAAACAGGACAGCATAGTGAAGGTGATAATATATTTATAAAAACAAGACGCAGGAGAGAAGAGAAAAGGACAGCAGAGTGAAGGTGGGAATATTTAGAATTTAGATGAAAATAAGCTGTAGGATAGAAAAGAACAAGACAGCACAGTGAAGCTGGCCATATTGTAAGAAAACAAGAGGTATGACAGAAAAGAAAAGGGTAGAAGAGGGAATGTGGTTTAATGGGGTGAAAACAAGACGCGGGACAAAACAGGACAGTACAGGGAAAGTGGCAATATCGGAAGAAAACAAGAGGCAGGACAGTCGCGTGATAAACACACACAGTAGTCGGTCAACACGATGTTGTGGCGAGTAGCGGCAGGAAATTGTTCCTCAGCCACAACTCGGCGCAGACCCACCCTGTTCTCTGATTATAAGCTACAGATGGGGTGAACTGCCTGGAGAAATTCGGGACCAAGGTAACTGGAGGAGGCTGGTGACTCACCCGAGCTGCTTGTTGACGTGGCACTCACTCTCCTCCGCCTCCACCACGCCCTCCGCTTCCCTCCAGCCCAGGGGCGGCGCCACACTAATGGCGAGGGCCAGGGCCCAGATGGCAGCAATGAGGACCTTGACCCTCCTACGGGTCATTATCCTGGAGTAGGCCAGAGGGCGGGACACCCCTATATACCTGTCCACGGATATACCGCATAGGGAGAGGATGGAGGCTGTGCAACACAGCACGTCTAGGGTTGTCCACACCGAGCACAGCTCAGGACCTTTACAACACATCATCTTGTCAGTAAAACACAACAACCATCTTGTCAAGGAACACAACAAACATGTTGTCATGGAACACAAAAACTATATTGTTAGAGAAACACAACAACCATATTGTCAGAGAAACACAGCAACCATCTTGTCAGGGAGCACAACAACCATATTGTCAAGGAACACAACAACCATCTTGTCAAGGAGCACAACAAACATGTTGTCATGGAACACAAAAACAATATTGTTAGAGAAACACAACAAACATATTGTCAGGTAAACAATAATAGCTTAGCAGGTCACGTGTCAAATAAAAGCAAAATTTCTAGCAGACCTAAGGTTTTAATAAGGCTTGACCATACACGTTTCAAACTATAGACGAATTTTGGCAGGAAGAACAGTATCTGTTAGTTACTAAAGCTATTAAAACAATTTTAATATACATCAAGTCATTGTTTGCACCTGTAACTTTTGATAGATATTTTAAATATATGTAAAATAACACCAATATAATAGTAAAACCTTATCAATGCTGGTCGCAAGAAAATATGTTTGAATAGTCTACACTGTTCTTCGTACCAAAATCAGGGTATATTATGGAAAGTACCTAAGAGAATCACACACTGTAACCTATTATAAGAAGTTCTGAAGAGCCACATACAAACTGTAATCTAGTATAAAAAGTACCTCAGAGCCACACACTTTGTATTGTATATAAATTACTTCAGACCCCCACTCACTGTATAGTATAGGAAGTGCCGAAGAGCCACTCACACACTTCAGCCTAGTGTAAGAGGTACCGAAGGGCCACTCACACTGTAGGCTAGTATTGGAAGTACTTAAGAACCTCACACACTGTTACCTAGTGTAAAAAGTGAATAAACCCTCACACACACACACACACACACACACTGTAACTTAGTATAGAAAGTGCTGAAGAG